>JBBPBR010001404.1:0-41041 GCA_037974775.1 Cicer pinnatifidum | reverse complement strand
GACAAGAATATGCATAGGGAGGACGTAAATGACCTAATTGATCATCCATTGACACAAACACACCTATTGGATGCACAAGATTGGTTAAAAACCCTAATTGGACAAGAATATGCCTAGGGAGGACGAACATGACCTAATTGATCATCCAATGACACAAACACACCTATTGGATGCACAAGATTGGTTAAAAACCCTAATTGGACAAGAATAAGCCTAGGGAGGACGAAAATGACCTAATTGATCATCCAATGACACAAACACACCTATTGGATGCACAAGATTGGTTAAAAATCTTAATTGGACAAAAATAAGCCTAGGGAGGACGAAAATGACCTAATTGATCATCTATTGCCACAAACACACCTATTGGATGCACAAGATTGGTTAAGCACCTATTGGATGCACAAGATTGGTTAAAAACCCTAATTGGACAAGAATAAGCCTAGGGAGGACGAAAATAACCTAATTGATCATCCAATGACACATACACACCTATTGGATGCACAAGATTGGTTAAAAACCCTAATTGGACAAGAATATGCTTAGGGAGGACGAAAATGACCTAAATATTAATCTAATGACACAAATGAACTTATTGGATGCACAAGATTGGTTAAAAACCCTAATTGGACAAGAATAAGCCTAGGGAGGACGAAAATGACCTAAATGTTAATCCAATGACACAACTCAACGTATTGGATGTACAAGATTGGTTAAAAACCCTATTTGGACAAGAATAAGCCTAGGGAGGACGAAAATGACCTAATTGATCATCCAATGACACAAACACACCTATTGGATGCACAAGATTGGTTAAAAACCATAATTGGACAATAATATGCCTAGAGAGGACGAAAATGACCTAATTGATCATCCAATGACTCAAACACACCTATTGGATGCACAAGATCGGTTAAAAACCCTAATTGGACAAGAATAAGCCTAGGGAGGACGAAAATGACCTAATTGATCATCTATTGCCACAAACACACCTATTGGATGCACAAGATTGGTTAAACACTTATTGGATGCACAAGATTGGTTAAAAACCCTAATTGGACTAGAATATGCCTAGGGAGGACGAAAATGACCTAAATGTTAATCCAATGACACAACTCAACTTATTGGATGCACAAGATTGGTTAAAAACCCTAATTGGACAAGAATAAGCCTAGGCAGGACGAAAATGACCTAAATGTTAATCCAATGACACAACTCAAGTTATTGGATGCACAAGGTTGATTAAAAACCCTAATTGGACAAGAATAAGCCTAGGGAGGACGAAGATGACCTAATTGATCATCCAATGACACAAACACACCTATTGGATGCACAAGATTGGTTAAAAACCCTAATTGGACAAGAATATGCCTAGGGAGGACGAAAATGTCCTAATTGATCATCCAATGACACAAACACACCTATTGGATGCACAAGATTGGTTAAAAACCCTAATTGGACAAGAATATGCCTAGGGAGGACGAAAATGACCTAAATAATAATTCGATGAAACAAACAAACTTATTGGATGCACAAGATTGGTTAAAAACCCTAATTGGACAAGAATATGCCTAGGGAGGACGAAAATGACCTAATTGATCATCCAATGACACAAACACACCTATTGGATGCACAAGATTGGTTAAAAACCCTAATTGGACAAGAATATGCCTAGGGAGGACGAAAATGACCTAAATATTAATTCAATGACACAAACAAACTTATCGGATGGACAAGATTGGTTAAAAACCCTAATTGGACAAGAATAGGCCTACGGAGGGCGAAAATGACCTAATTGATCATCCAAAGACACAAACACACCTATTGGATGCACAAGATTGGTTAAAAACCCTAATTGGACAAGAATAAGCCTAGGGAGGACGAAAATGACCTAATTGATCATCCAATGACACAAACACACCTATTGGATGCACAAGATTGGTTAAAAACCCTAATTGGACAAGAATAAGCCTAGGGAGGACGAAAATGACCTAATTGATCATCCAATGACACAAACACACCTATTGGATGCACAAGATTGATTAAAAACCCTAATTGGACAAGAATAAGCCTAGGGAGGACGAAAATGACCTAATTGATCATCCATTGTCACAAACACACCTATTAGATGCACAAGATTGGTTAAAAACCCTAATTGGACAAGAACAAGCTTAGGGAGGACGAAAATAACCTAATTGATCATCCAATGACACAACTCAACTTATTGGATGCACAAGATTGGTTAAAAACCCTAATTGGACAAGAATATGCCTAGGGAGGACGAAAATGACCTAAATGTTAATCCAATGACACAAATGAACTTATTGGATGCACAAGATTGCTTAGAAACCCTAATTGGACAAGAATAAGCCTAGGGAGGACGAAAATGACCTAATTGATCATCCAATGACACAAACACACCTATTGGATGCACAAGATTGGTTAAAAACACTAATTGGACAAGAATATGCCTAGGGAGGACGAAAATGACCAAAATATTAATTCAATGACACAAACAAAGTTATTGGATGCACAAGATTGGTTAATAACCCTAATTGGACAAGAATAAGCCTAGGGAGAACGAAAATGACCTAAATGTTAATCCAATGACACAACTCAACTTATTGGATGCACAAGATTGGTTAAAAACCCTAATTGGGCAAGAATAAGCCTAGGGAGAACGAAAATGACCTAATTGATCATCCAATGATACAAACACACCTATTGGATGCACAAGATTAGTTAAAAACCCTAGTTGGACAAGAACATGCCTAGGTAGGACGAAAATGACCTAATTGATCATCCAATGACACTAATGAACTTATCGGATGCACAAGATTGGTTAAAAACCCTAATTGGACAAGAATAAGCCTAGGGAGGACGAAAATGACCTAATTGATCATCCAATGACACAAACACACCTATTGGATGCACAAGATTGGTTAAAAACCCTAATTGGACAAGAATAAGCCTAGGGAGGACGAAAATGACCTAATTGATCATCCAATGACACAAACACACCTATTGGATGCACAAGATTGGTTTAAAACCCTAGTTGGACAAGAATATGCCTATGGAGGACGAAAATGACCAAATTTATCATCCAATGACACAAATGAACTTATTGGATGCACAAGATTGGTTAAAAACCCTAATTGGACAAGAATAAGCCTAGGGAGGACGAAAATGACCTAATTGATCATCCAATGACACAAACACACCTATTGGATGCACAAGATTGGTTAAAAACCCTAATTGGGCAAGTATAAGCCTAGGGAGGACGAAAATGACCTAATTGATCATCCAATGACACAAACACACCTACTGGATGCACAAGATTGGTTAAAAACCCTAATTGGACAAGAATAAGCCTAGGCAGGACGAAAATGACCTAATTGATCATCCAATGACACAAACACACCTATTGGATGCACAAGATTGGTTAAAAACCCTAATTGGACAAGAATAAGCCTAGGGAGGACGAAAATGACCTAATTGATCATCCAATGACACAAACACACCTATTGGATGCACAAGATTGGTTAAAAACCCTAATTGGACAAGAATAAGCCTAGGGAGGACGAAAATAACCTAATTGATCATCCAATGACACAAACACACCTATTGGATGCACAAGATTGGTTAAAACCCCTAATTGGACAAGAATATGCCTAGGGAGGACGAAAATGACCTAAATATTAATCCAATGACACAAATGAACTTATTGGATGCACAAGATTTGTTAAAAACCCTAATTGGACAAGAATAAGCCTAGGGAGGACGAAAATGACTAAATGTTAATCCAATGACACAACTCAACTTATTGGATGCACAAGATTGGTTAAAAACCCTAATTGGACAAGAATAAGCCTAGGGAGGACGAAAATAACCTAATTGATCATCCAATGACACAAACACACCTATTGGATGCACAAGATTGGTTAAAAACCCTAATTGGACAAGAATATTCCTAGGGAGGACGAAAATGACCTAAATGCTAATCCAATGACACAACTCAACTTATTGGATGCACAAGATTGGTTAAAAACCCTAATTGGGCAAGAATAAGCCTAGGGAGGACGAAAATGACTTAATTGATCATCCAATGACACAAACACACCTATTGGATGCACAAGATTGGTTAAAAACCCTAATTGGACAAGAATAAGCCTTGGGAGGACGAAAATAACCTAATTGATCATCCAATGACACAAACACACCTATTGGATGCACAAGATTGGTTAAAAACCCTAATTGGACAAGAATAAGCCTAGGGAGGACGAAAATGACCTAATTGATCATCCAATGACACAAACACACCTATTGGATGCACAAGATTGGTTAAAAACCCTAATTGGACAAGAATAAGCCTAGGGAGGACGAAAATGACCTAATTGATCATCCAATGACCCAAACACACCTATTGGATGCACAAGATTGGTTAAAAACCCTAATTAGACTAGAATAAGCCTAGGGAGGACGAAAATGACCTAATTGATCATCCATTCCCACAAACACACCTAATGGATGCACAAGATTGGTTAAAAACCCTAATTGGACAAGAATATGCCTAGGGAGGACTAAAATGACCTAATTGGTCATCCAATGACACAAACACACCTACTGGATGCACAAGATTGGTTAAAAACCCTAATTGGACAAGAATAAGCCTAGGGAGGACGAAAATGACCTAATTGATCATCCAATGACACAAACACACCTATTGGATGCACAAGATTGGTTAAAAACCCTAATTGGACAAGAATATGCCTAGGGAGGACGAAAATGACCTAAATGTTAATCCAATGACACAACTCAACCTATTGGATGCACAAGATTGGTTAAAAACCCTAATTGGACAAGAATAAGCCTAGGGAGGACGATAAATGACCTAATTGATCATCCAATGACACAAACACACCTATTGGATGCACAAGATTGGTTAAAAACCCTAATTGGACAAGAATAAGCCTAGGGAGGACGAAAATGACCTAATTGATCATCCAATGACACAAACACACCTATTGGATGCACAAGATTGGTTAAAAACCCTAATTGGACAAGAATAAGCCTAGGGAGGACGAAAATGACCTAATTGATCATCCAATGACACAAACACACCTATTGGATGCACAAGATTGGTTAAAAACCCTAGTTGGACAAGAACATGCCTAGGGAGGTCGAAAATGACCTAATTGATCATCCAATGACACTAATGAACTTATTGGATGCACAAGATTGGTTAAAAACCGTAATTGGACAAGAATAAGCCTAGGGAGGACGAAAATGACCTAATTGATCATCCAATGACACAAACACACCTATTGGATGCACAAGATTGGTTAAAAACCCTAATTGGACAAGAATAAGCCTAGGGAGGACGAAAATGACCTAATTGATCATCCAATGACACAAACACACCTATTGGATGCACAAGATTGGTTAAAAACCCTAGTTGGACAAGAATATGCCTAGGGAGGACGAAAATGACCTAATTGATCATCCAATGACACAAATGAACTTATTGGATGCACAATATTGGTTAAAAACCGTAGTTGGACAAGAATATGCCTAGGGAGGACGAAAATGACCTAATTGATCATCCAATGACACAAATGAACTTATTGGATGCACAAGATTTGTTAAAAACCCTAATTGGACAAGAATAAGCCTAGGGAGGACGAAAATGACCTAATTGATCATCCAATGACACAAACACACCTATTGGATGCACAAGATTGGTTAAAAACCCTAATTGGACAAGAATAAGCCTAGGGAGGACGAAAATGACCTAATTGATCATCCAATGACACAAACACACCTATTGGATGCACAAGATTGGTTAAAAACCCTAATTGGACAAGAATAAGCCTAGGGAGGACGAAAATGACCTAATTGATCATCCAATGACACAAACACATCTATTGGATGCACAAAATTGGTTTAAAACCCAAGTTGGACAAGAATATGCCTAGGGAGGACGAAAATTACCTAATTGATCATCCAATGATACAAATGAACTTATTGGATGCACATGATTTGGTAAAAACCCGAATTGGACAAGAATAAGCCTAGGAAGGACGAAAATGACCTAATTGATCATCCAATGACACAAACACACCTATTGGATGCACAAGATTGGTTAAAAACCCTAATTGGACAAGAATATGCTTATGGAGGACGAAAATGACCTAAATTGATCATCCAATGACACAAACACACCTATCGGATGCACAAGATTGGTTAAAAACCCTAATTGGACAAGAATATGCCTAGGGAGGACGAAAATGACCTAAATTGATCATCCAATGACACAAACACACCTATTGGATGCACAAGATTGGTTAAAAACCCTAATTGGACAAGAATATGCCTAGGGAGGACGAAAATGACCAAATTGATCATCCAATGACACAAACACACCTATTGGATGCACAAGATTGGTTAAAAACCCTAATTGGACAAGAATTAGCCTAGGGAGGACGAAAATGACCTAATTGATCATCCAATGACACAAACACACCTATTGGATGCACAAGATTGGTTAAAAACCCTAATTGGACAAGAATAAGCCTAGGGAGGAAGAAAATGACCTAATTGATGATCCAATGACACAAACACACCTATTGGATGCACAAGATTGGTTAAAAACCCTAATTGGACAAGAATATGCCTAGGGAGGACGAAAATGACCTAATTGATCATCCAATGACACAAACACACCTATTGGATGCACAAGATTCGTTTAAAACCCTAATCGGACAAGAATATGCATTGGGAAGACGAAAATGACCTAATTGATCATCCAATGACACAAACACACCTATTGGATGCACAAGATTGGTTAAAAACCCTAATTGGACAAGAATATGCCTAGGGAGGACGAAAATGACCTAATTGATCATCCAATGACACAACTCAACTTATTGGATGCACAAGATTGGTTAAAAACCCTAATTGGACAAGAATAAGCCTAGGGAGAACGAAAATGACCTAATTGATCATCCAATGACACAAACACACCTATTGGATGCACAAGATTGGTTAAAAACCCAAATTGGACAAGAATAAGCCTAGTGAGGACGAAAATGACCTAATTGATCATCCAATGACACAAACACACCTATTGGATGCACAAGATTGGTTAAAAACCCTAATTGGACAAGAATAAGCCTAGGGAGGACGAAAATGACCTAATTGATCATCCAATGACACAAACACACGTATTAGATGCACAAGATTGGTTAAAAACCCTAATTGGACAAGAATATGCATAGGGAGGACGTAAATGACCTAATTGATCATCCGTTGACACAAACACACCTATTGGATGCACAAGATTGGTTAAAAACTCTAATTGGACAAGAATATGCCTAGGGAGGACGAAAATGACCTAATTGATCATCCAATGACACAAACACACCTATTGGATGCACAAGATTGGCTAAAAACCCTAATTGGACAAGAATAAGCCTAGGGAGGACGAAAATGACCTAATTGATCATCCAATGACACAAACACACCTATTGGATGCACAAGATTGATTAAAAATCCTAATTGGACAAAAATAAGCCTAGGGAGGACGAAAATGACCTAATTGATCATCTATTGCCACAAACACACCTATTGGATGCACAAGATTGGTTAAGCACCTATTGGATGCCCAAGATTGGTTAAAAACCCTAATTGGACAAGAATAAGCCTAGGGAGGACGAAAATAACCTAATTGATCATCCAATGACACATACACACCTATTGGATGCACAAGATTGGTTAAAAACCCTAATTGGACAAGAATATGCTTAGGGAGGACGAAAATGACCTAAATATTAATCTAATGACACAAATGAACTTATTGGATGCACAAGATTGGTTAAAAACCCTAATTGGACAAGAATAAGCCTAGGGAGGACGAAAATGACCTAAATGTTAATCCAATGACACAACTCAACGTATTGGATGTACAAGATTGGTTAAAAACCCTAATTGGACAAGAATAAGCCAAGGGAGGACGAAAATGACCTAATTGATCATCCAATGACACAAACACACCTATTGGATGCACAAGATTGGTTAAAAACCATAATTGGACAATAATATGCCTAGAGAGGACGAAAATGACCTAATTGATCATCCAATGACACAAACACACCTATTGGATGCACAAGATCGGTTAAAAACCCTAATTGGACAAGAATAAGCCTATGGAGGACGAAAATAACCTAATTGATCATCTATTGCCACAAACAGACCTATTGGATGCACAAGATTGGTTAAACACTTATTCGATGCACAAGATTGGTTAAAAACCCTAATTGGACAAGAATATGCCTAGGGAGGACGAAAATGACCTAAATGTCAATCCAATGACACAACTCAACTTATTGGATGCACAAGATTGGTTAAAAACCCTAATTGGACAAGAATAAGCCTAGGCAGGACAAAAATGACCTAAATGTTAATCCAATGACACAACTCAAGTTATTGGATGCACAAGGTTGATTAAAAACCCTAATTGGACAAGAATAAGCCTAGGGAGGACGAAGATGACCTAATTGATCATCCAATGACACAAACACACCTATTGGATGCACAAGATTGGTTAAAAACCCTAATTGGACAAGAATATGCCTAGGGAGGACGAAAATGACCTAATTGATCATCCAATGACACAACTCAACTTATTGGATGCACAAGATTGGTCAAAAACCCTAATTGGACAAGAATAAGCCTAGGGAGGACGAAAATGACCTAATTGATCATCCAATGACACAAACACACCTATTGGATGCACAAGATTGGTTAAAAACCCTAGTTGGACAAGAATATGCCTAGGGAGGACGAAAATGACCTAATTGGTCATCCAATGTCACAAATGAACTTATTGGATGCACAAGATTGGTTAAAAACCCTAGTTGTACAAGAATATGCCTAGGGAGGACGAAAATTACCTAATTGATCATCCAATGACACAAATGAACTTATTGGATGCACAAAATTAGTTAAAAACCCTAATTGGACAAGAATAAGCCTAGGGTGGACGAAAATGACCTAATTGATCATCCAATGACACAAACACACCTATTGGATGCACAAGATTGGTTAAAAACCCTAATTGGACAAGAATAAGCCTAGGGAGGACGAAAATGACCTAATTGATCATCCAATGACACAAACACACCTATTGGATGCACAAGATTGGTTAAAAATCCTAATTGGACAAGAATAAGCCTAGGGAGGATAAAAATGACCTAATTGATCATCCAATGACACAAACACACCTATTGGATGCACAAGATTGGTTAAAAATCCTAATTGGACAAGAATAAGCCTAGGGAGGATAAAAATGACCTAATTGATCATCCAATGACACAAACACACCTATTGGATGCACAAGATTGGTTAAAAACCCTAATTGGACAAGAATAAGCCTAGGGAGGACGAAAATGACCTAATTGATCATCCAATGACACAAACACACCTATTGGATGCACAAGATTGGTTAAAAACCCTAATTGGACAAGAATAAGCCTAGGGAGGACGAAAATGACCTAATTGATCATCCAATCACACAAACACACCTATTGGATGCACAAGATTGGTTAAAAACCATAGTTGGACATGAATATGCCTAGGGAGGATGAAAATGACCTAATTGATCATCCAATGACACAAATGAACTTATTGGATGCACAAGATTGGTTAAAAACACTAATTGGACAAAAATAAGCCTAGGGAGGACAAAAATGACCTAATTGATCATCCAATGACACAAACACACCTATTGGATGCACAAGATTGGTTAAAAACCCTAATTGGACAAGAATAAGCCTAGGGAGGACGAAAATGACCTAATTGATCATCCAATGACACAAACACACCTATTGGATGCACAAGATTGGTTAAAAACCCTAATTGGACAAGAATAAGCCTAGGGAGGACGAAAATGACCTAATTGATCATCCAATGACACAAACACACCTATTGGATGCACAAGATTGGTTAAAAACCCTAATTGGACAAGAATAAGCCTAGGGAGGACGAAAATGACCTAATTGATCATCCAATGACACAAACACATCTATTGGAAGCACAAGATTGGTTAGAAACCCTAGTTGGACAAGAATATGCCTAGGGAGGACGAAAATGACCTAATTGATCATCCAATGACACAAATGAACTTATTGGATGCACAAGATTGCTTAAAAACCCTAATTGGACAAAAATAAGCATAGAAAGGACGAAAATGACCTAATTGATCATCCAATGACACAAACACACCTATTGGATGCACAAGATTGGTTAAAAACCCTAATTGGACAAGAATAAGCCTAGGGAGGACGAAAATGACCTAATTGATCATCCAATGACACAAACACACCTATTGGATGCACAAGATTGGTTAAAAACCCTAATTGGACAAGAATAAGCCTAGGGAGGACGAAAATGACCTAATTGATCATCCAATGACACAAACACACCTATTGGATGCACAAGATTTATTAAAAACCCTAATTGTACAAGAATATACCTAGGGAGGACGAAAATGACCTAATTGATCATCCAATGACACAAACACACCTATTGGATGCACAAGATTGGTTAAAAACTCTAATTGGACAAGAATAAGCCTAGGGAGGACGAAAATGACCTAATTGATCATCCAATGACACAAACACACCTATTGGATGCACAAGATTGGTTAAAAACCCTAATTGGACAAGAATAAGCCTAGGGAGGACGAAAATGACCTAATTGATCATACATTGCCACAAACACACCTATTGGATGCACAAGATTGGTTAAAAACCCTAATTGGACAAGAATATGCCTAGGGAGGACGAAAATGACCTAAATATTAATTCAATGACACAAACAAACTTATTGGATGCACAAGATTGGTTAAAAAACCTAATTGGACAAGAATAAGCCTAGGGAGGACAAAAATGACCTAATTGATCATCCAATGACACAAACACACCTATTGGATGCACAAGATTGGTTAAAAACCCTAATTGGACAAGAATAAGCCTAGGGAGGACGAAAATTACCTAATTGATCATCCAACGACACAAACACACCTATTGGATGCACAAGATTGGTTGAAAACCCTAATTGGACAAGAATATGCCTACGGAGGACGAAAATGACCTAAATATTAATTCAATGACACAAAAAAACTTATTGGATGCACAAGATTGGTTAAAAACCCTAATTGGAAAAGAATAAGCCTAGGGAGGACGAAAATGACCTAATTGATCATCCAATGACACAAACACACCTATTGGATGCATAAGATTGGTTAATAACCCTAATTGGACAAGAATAAGCCTAGGGAGGACGAAAATGACCTAATTGAACATCCAATGACACAAACACACCTATTGGATGCACAAGATTGGTTAAAAACCCTAATTGGACAAGAATAAGCCTAGGGAGGACGAAAATGACCTAATTGATCATCCAATGACACAAACACACCTATTGGATGCACAAGATTGGTTAGAAACCCTAATTGGACAAGAATATGCCTAGGGAGGAGGAAAATGACCTAATTGATCATCCAATGACACAAACACACCTATTGGATGCACAAGATTGGTTAAAAACCCTAATTGGACAAGAATAAGCCTAGGGATGACGAAAATGACCTAATTGATCATCCAATGACACAAACACACCTATTAGATGCACAAGATTGGTTAAAAACCCTAATTGAACAAGAATAAGCCTAGGGAGGACGAAAATGACCTAATTGATCATCCAATGACACAAACACACCTATTGGATGCACAAGATTGGTTAAAAACCCTAATTGGACAAGAATATGCATAGGGAGGACGAAAATGACCTAATTGATCATCCAATGACACAAACACACCTATTGGATGCACATCATTGGTTAAAAACCCTAATTGGACAAGAATAAGCCTAGGGAGGACAAAAATGACCTAATTGATCATCCAATGACACAAACACACCTATTGGATGCACAAGATTGGTTAAAAACCCTAATTGGACAAGAATAAGCCTAGAGAGGACGAAAATGACTTAAATGTTAATCCAATGACACAAATGAACTTATTGGATGCACAAGATTGGTTAAAAACCCTAATTGGACAAGAATAAGCCTAGGGAGGACGAAAATGACCTAAATGTTAATCCAATTACACAACTCAACTTATTGGATGCACAAGATTGGTTAAAAACCCTAATTGGACAAGAATTAGGCTAGGGTGGACGAAAATAAACTAATTGATCATCCAATGACACAAACACACCTATTGGATGCACAAGATTCGTTAAAAACCCTAATTGGACAAGAATATGCCTAGGGATGACGAAAATGACCTAATTGATCATCCAATGACACAAACACACCTATTGGATGCACAAGATTGGTTAAAAACCCTAAATGGACAAGAATATGCCTAGGGAGGACGAAAATCACCTAATTGATCATCCAATGACACAAACACACCTATTGGATGCACAAGATTGGTTAAAAACCCTAAGTGGACAAGAATAAGCCTAGGGAGGACGAAAATGACCTAATTGATCATCCAATGACACAAACCACCTATTGGATGCACAAGATTGGTTAAAAACCCTAATTGGACAAGAATATGCCTAGGAAGGACGAAAATGACCTAAATATTAATTCAATGACACAAACAAAGTTATTGTATGCACAAGATTGGTTAAAAACCCTAATTGGATAAGAATAAGCCTATGGAGGAGGTAAATGACCTAATTGATCATCCAATGACACAAACACACCTATTGGATGCACAAGATTGGTTAAAAACCCGAATTGGACAAGAATATGCCTAGGGAGGACGAAAATGACCTAAATATTAATTCAATGACACAAATAAACTTATCGGATGCAAACCCTAATTGGACAAGAATATGCCTAGGGAGGACGAAAATGACCTAATTGATCATCCAATGACACAAACACACCTATTGGATGCTCAAGATTGGTTAAAAACCCTAATTGGACAACAATAAGCCTAGGGAGGACGAAAATGACCTAATTGATCATCCAATGACACAAACACACCTATTGGATGCACAAGATTGGTTAAAAACCCTAATTGGACAAGAATATGTCTAGGGAGGACGAAAATGACCTAAATAATAATTTAATGACACAAACACACCTATTGGATGCACAAGATTGGTTAAAAACCCTAATTGGACAAGAATAAGCCTAGGGAGGACGAAAATGACCTAATTGATCATCCAATGACACAAACACACCTATTGGATGCACAAGATTGGTTAAAAACCCTAATTGGACAAGAATATGCCTAGCGATGACGAAAATGACCTAAATATTAATTCAATGACACAAACAAAGTTATTGGATGCACAAGATTGGTTAAAAACCCTAATTGGACAAGAATAAGCCTAGGGAGGACGTAAATGACCTAATTGATCATCCAATGACACAAACACACCTATTGGATGCACAAGATTGGTTAAAAACCCTAATTGGACAAGAATAAGCCTAGGGAGGACGAAAATGACCTAATTGATCATCCAATGACACAAACACACCTATTGGATGCACAAGATTGGTTAAAAACCCTAATTGGACAAGAATATGCCTAGGGAGGACGAAAATGACCTTAATATTAATTCAATAACACAAACAAAGTTATTGGATGCACAAGATTGGTTAAAAACCCTAATTGGACAAGAATAAGCCTAGGGAGGACGTAAATGACCTAATTGATCATCCAATGACACAAACACACCTATTGGATGCACAAGATTGGTTAAAAACCCTAATTGGACAAGAATATGCCTAGGGAGAATGAAAATGACCTAATTGATCATCCAATGACACAAACACACCTATTGGATGCACAAGATTGGTTAAAAACCCTAATTGGACAAGAATAAGCCTAGGGAGGACGAAAATAACCTAATTGATCGTCCAATGACACAAACACACCTATTGGATGCACAAGATTCGTTAAAAACCCTAATTGGACAAGAATATGCCTAGGGAGGACGGAAATGACCTAAATATTAATTCAATAACACAAACAAAGTTATTGGATGCACAAGATTGGTTAAAAACCCTAATTGGACAAGAATAAGCCTAGGGAGGACGTAAATGACCTAATTGATCATCCAATGACACAAACACACCTATTGGATGCACAAGATTGGTTAAAAACCCTAATTGGACAAGAATATTCCTAGGGAGGACAAAAATGACCTAAATATTAATTCAATGACACAAACAAACTTATCGGATGCACAAGATTCGTTAAAATCCCTAATTTGACAAGAATATGCCTAGGGAGGACGAAAATAACCTAATTGATCATCCAATGACACAAACACACCTATTGGATGCACAAGATTCGTTAAAAACCCTAATTGGACAAGAATATGCCTAGGGAAGACGAAAATGACCTAATTGATCATCCAATGACACAAACACACCTATTGGATGCACAAGATTGGTTAAAAAACCTAATTGGACAAGAATAAGCCTAGGGAGGACGAAAATGACCTAATTGATCATCCAATGACACAAACACACCTATTGGATGCACAAGATTGGTTAAAAACCCTAATTGGATAAGAATATGCCTAGGGAGGACAAAAATGACCTAAATATTAATTCAATGACACAAACAAAGTTATTGGATGCACAAGATTGGTTAAAAACCCTAATTGGACAAGAATAAGCCTAGGGAGGACGTAAATGACCTAATTGATCATCCAATGACACAAACACACCTATTGGATGCACAAGATTGGTGAAAAACCCTAATTGGACAAGAATATGCCTAGGGAGGACGCAAATGACCTAATTGATCATCCAATGACACAAACACACCTATTGGATGCACAAGATTGGTTAAAAACCCTAATTGGACAAGAATAAGCCTAGGGAGGACGAAAATGACCTAATTGATCATCCAATGACACAAACACACCTATTGGATGCACAAGATTGGTTAAAAACCCTAATTGGACAAGAATAAGCCTAGGGAGGACGAAAATGACCTAATTGATCATCCAATGACACAAACACACCTATTGGATGCACAAGATTGGATAACAACCCTAATTGGACAAGAATAAGCCTAGGGAGGACGAAAATGACCTAATTGATCATCCAATGACACAAACACACCTATTGGATGCACAAGATTGGTTAAAAACCCTAATTGGACAAGAATATGCCTAGGGAGGACGAAAATGATCTAAATATTAATTCAATGACACAAACATACTTATCGGATGCACAAGATTGGTTAAAAAACCTAATTGGACAAGAATAAGCCTAAAGAGGATGAAAATGACCTAATTGATCATCCAATGACACAAACACACCTATTGGATGCACAAGATTGGTTAAAAACCCTAATTGGACAAGAATAAGCCTAGGGAGGACGAAAATGACCTAATTGATCATCCAATGACACAAACACACCTATTGGATGCACAAGATTGGTTAAAAACCCTAATTGGACAAGAATAAGCCTAGGGAGGACGAAAATGACCTAATTGATCATCCAATGACAGAAACACACCGATTGGATTCACAAGATTGGTTAAAAACCCTAATTCGACAAGAATATGCCTAAGGAGGACGAAAATGACCTAAATATTAATTCAATGACACAAACAAAGTTATTGGATGCACAAGATTGGTTAAAA
Organism: Cicer pinnatifidum; assembly: GCA_037974775.1. Taxonomy (NCBI): domain Eukaryota; kingdom Viridiplantae; phylum Streptophyta; class Magnoliopsida; order Fabales; family Fabaceae; genus Cicer; species Cicer pinnatifidum. Next base: position 25,348 of record JBBPBR010001404.1, on the reverse strand, counting down.
ACCCTAATTGGACAAGAATAAGCCTTGGGATGATGAAAATGACCTAATTGATCATCCAATGACACAAACACACCTATTGGATGCACAAGATTGGTTAAAAACCCTAATTGGACAAGAATAAGCCTAGGGAGGACGAAAATGACCTAATTGATCATCCAATGACACAAACACACCTATTGGATGCACAAGATTGGTTAAAAACCCTAATTGGACAAGAATAAGCCTAGGGAGGACGAAAATGACCTAATTGATCATCCAATGACACAAACACACCTATTGGATGCACAAGATTGGTTAAAAACCCTAATTGGACAAGAATAAGCCTAGGGAGGACGAAAATGACCTAATTGATCATCCAATGACACAAACACATCTATTGGAAGCACAAGATTGGTTAGAAACCCTAGTTGGACAAGAATATGCCTAGGGAGGACGAAAATGACCTAATTGATCATCCAATGACACAAATGAACTTATTGGATGCACAAGATTGCTTAAAAACCCTAATTGGACAAAAATAAGCATAGAAAGGACGAAAATGACCTAATTGATCATCCAATGACACAAACACACCTATTGGATGCACAAGATTGGTTAAAAACCCTAATTGGACAAGAATAAGCCTAGGGAGGACGAAAATGACCTAATTGATCATCCAATGACACAAACACACCTATTGGATGCACAAGATTGGTTAAAAACCCTAATTGGACAAGAATAAGCCTAGGGAGGACGAAAATGACCTAATTGATCATCCAATGACACAAACACACCTATTGGATACACAAGATAGGTTAAAAACCCTAATTGGACAAGAATATGCCTAGGGTGGACGAAAATGACCTAAATGTTAATCCAATGACACAAATGAACTTATTGGATGCACAAGACTGGTTAAAAACCTAATTGGTCGAGAATAAGCCTCGGGAGGACGAAAATGACCTAAATGTTAATCCAATGACACAAACACACCTATTGGATGCACAAGATTAGTTAAAAAGCCTAATTGGACAAGAATATGCCTAGGGAGGACGAAAATGACCTAAATGTTAATCCAATGACACAAATGAACTTATTGGATGCACAAGATTGGTTAAAAACCCTAATTGGACAAGAAAAAGCCTAGGGAGGATGAAAATGACCTAATTGATCATCCAATGACACAAACACGCCTATTGGATGCACAAGATTGGGTAAAAACCCTAATTGGACAAGAATAAACATAGGGAGCACGAAAATGACCTAATTGATCATCCATTGCCACAAACACACCTATTGGATGCACAAGATTGGTTAAAAACCCTAATTGGACAAGAATAAGCCTAGGGAGGACGAAAATGACCTAATTGATCATCCAATGACACAAACACACCTATTGGATGCACAAGATTGGTTAAAAACCCTAATTGGACAAGAATAAGCCTAGGGAGGACGAAAATGACCTAAATGTTAATCCAATGACACAACTCAACTTATTGGATGCACAAGATTGGTTAAAAACCCTAATTGGACAAGAATAAGCCTAGGGAGGACGAAAATGACCTAATTTATCATCCAATGACACAAACACACCTATTCGATGCACAAGATTGGTTAAAAACCCTAATTGGACAAGAATATGCCTTAGGGAGGACGTAAGTGGCCTAAATATTAATTCAATGACACAAACAAAGTTATTGGATGCACAAGATTGGTTAAAAACCCTAATTGGACAAGAATAAGCCTAGGGAGGACGTAAATGACCTAATTGATCATCCAATGACACAAACACACCTATTGGATGCACAAGATTGGTTAAAAACCCTAATTGGACAAGAATATGCCTAGGGAGGACGAAAATGACCTAAATATTAATTCAATGACACAAACAAAGTTATTGGATGCACAAGATTGGTTAAAAACCCTAATTGGACAAGAATAAGCCTAGGGAGGACGTAAATGACCTAATTGATCATCCAATGACACAAACACACCTATTGGATGCACAAGATTGGTTAAAAACCCTAATTGGACAAGAATAAGCCTAGAAAGGACGAAAATGACCTAATTGATCATCCAATGACACAAACCACATATTGGATGCACATGATTGGTTAAAAACCCTAAGTGGACAAGAATATGCCTAGGGAGGACGAAAATGACCTAAATATTAATCCAATGACACAAACAAAGTTATTGGATGCACAAGATTGGTTAAAAACCCTAATTGAACAAGAATAAGCCTAGGAAGGACGTAAATGACCTAATTGATCATCCAATGACACAAACACACCTATTGGATGCACAAGATTGGTTAAAAACCCTAATTGGACAAGAATAAGCCTAGGGAGGACGAAAATGACCTAATTGATCATCCAATGACACAAACACACCTACTGGATGCACAAGATTGGTTAAAAACCCTAATTGGACAAGAATAAGCCTAGGGAGGACGAAAATGACCTAAATGATAATCCAATGACACAACTCAACTTATTGGATGCACAAGATTGGTTAAAAACCCTAATTGGACAAGAATAAGCATAGGGAGGACGAAAATGACCTAATTGATCATCCAATGACACAAACACACCTATTGGATGCATAAGATTGGTTAAAAACCCTAATTGGACAAGAATATGCTTAGGGAGGACGAAAATGACCTAAATATTAATTTAATGACACAAACAAACTTATCGGATGCACAAGATTGGTTAAAAACCCTAATTGGACAAGAAAAAGCCTAGGGAGGACGAAAATGACCTAATTGATCATCCAATAACACATACACACCTATTAGATGCACAAGATTGGTTAAAAACCCTAATTGGACAAGAATAAGCCTAGGGAGGACGAAAATGACCTAATTGATCATCCAATGACACAAACACACCTATTGGATGCACAAGATTGGTTAAAAACCCTAATTGGACAAGAATAAGCCTAGGGAGAATGAAAATGACCTAAATGTAATCCAATGACACAACTCAACTTATTGGATGCACAAGATTGGTTAAAAACCCTAATTGGACAAGAATAAGCCTAGGGAGGACGAAAATGACCTAATTGATCATCCAATGACACAAACACACCTATTGGATGCACAAGATTGGTTAAAAACCCTAATTGGACAAGAATAAGCCTAGAAAGGACGAAAATGACCTAATTGATCATCCAATGACACAAACACACCTATTAGATGCAAAAGATTGGTTAAAAACCCTAATTGGACAAGAATATGCCTAGGGAGGACGTAAATGACGTAATTGATCATCCAATGACATAATTGATCATCCAATGACACAAACACACCTATTGGATGCACAAGATTGGTTAAAAACCCTAATTGGACAAGAATAAGCCTAGGGAGGACGAAAATGACCTAAATGTTAATCCAATGACACAACTCAAGTTATTGGATGCACAAGATTGATTAAAAACCCTAATCGAACAAGAATAAGCATAGAGAGGACGAAAATGACCTAATTGATCATCCAATGACACAAACACACCTATTGGATGCACAAGATTGGTTAAAAACCCTAATTGGACAAGAATATGCCTAGGGAGGACGAAAATGACCTAATTGATCATCCAATGACACAAACACACCTATTGGATGCTCAAGATTGGTTAAAAACCCTAATTGGACAACAATAAGCCTAGGGAGGACGAAAATGACCTAATTGATCATCCAATGACACAAACACACCTATTGGATGCACAAGATTGGTTAAAAACCCTAATTGGACAAGAATATGCCTAGTGAGGACGAAAATGACCTAAATGTTAATCCAATGACACAACTCAACTTATTGGATGCACAAGATTGGTTAAAAACCCTAATTGGACAAGAATAAGCCTAGGGAGGACGAAAATGACCTAATTGATCATCCAATGACACAAACACACCTACTGGATGCATAAGATTGGTTAAAAACCCTAATTGGACAAGAATATGCCTAGGGAGGACGAAAATGACCTAATTGGTCATCCAATGACACAAACACACCTATTGGATGCACAAGATTGGTTAAAAACCCTAATTGGACAAGAATATGCCAAGGGAGGAGGAAAATGACCTAATTGATCATCCAATGACACAAACACACCTATTGGATGCACAAGATTGGTTAAAAACCCTAATTGGACAAGAATAAGCCTAGGGAGGACGAAAATGACCTAATTGATCATCCAATGACACAAACACACCTATTGGATGCTCAAGATTGGTTAAAAACCCTAATTGGACAACAATAAGCCTAGGGAGGACGAAAATGACCTAATTGATCATCCAATGACACAAACACACCTATTGGATGCACAAGATTGGTTAAAAACCCTAATTGGACAAGAATATGCCTAGGGAGGACGAAAATGACCTAAATATTAATTCAATGACACAAACGAACTTATCGGATGCACAAGATTGGTTAAAAACCCTAATTGGACAAGAATAAGCCTAGGGAGGACGAAAATGACCTAATTGATCACCCAATGACTCAAACACACCTATTAGATGCACAAGATTGGTTAAAAACCCTAATTGGACAAGAATAAGCCTAGGGAGGACGAAAATGACCTAATTGATCATCCAATGACACAAACACACCTATTGGATGCACAAGATTGGTTAGAAACCCTAATTGGACAAGAATATGCCTAGGGAGGAGGAAAATGACCTAATTGATCATCCAATGACACAAACACACCTATTGGATGCACAAGATTGGTTAAAAACCCTAATTGGACAAGAATAAGCCTAGGGATGACGAAAATGACCTAATTGATCATCCAATGACACAAACACACCTATTAGATGCACAAGATTGGTTAAAAACCCTAATTGAACAAGAATAAGCCTAGGGAGGACGAAAATGACCTAATTGATCATCCAATGACACAAACACACCTATTGGATGCACAAGATTGGTTAAAAACCCTAATTGGACAAGAATATGCATAGGGAGGACGAAAATGACCTAATTGATCATCCAATGACACAAACACACCTATTGGATGCACATCATTGGTTAAAAACCCTAATTGGACAAGAATAAGCCTAGGGAGGACAAAAATGACCTAATTGATCATCCAATGACACAAACACACCTATTGGATGCACAAGATTGGTTAAAAACCCTAATTGGACAAGAATAAGCCTAGAGAGGACGAAAATGACTTAAATGTTAATCCAATGACACAAATGAACTTATTGGATGCACAAGATTGGTTAAAAACCCTAATTGGACAAGAATAAGCCTAGGGAGGACGAAAATGACCTAAATGTTAATCCAATTACACAACTCAACTTATTGGATGCACAAGATTGGTTAAAAACCCTAATTGGACAAGAATTAGGCTAGGGTGGACGAAAATAAACTAATTGATCATCCAATGACACAAACACACCTATTGGATGCACAAGATTCGTTAAAAACCCTAATTGGACAAGAATATGCCTAGGGATGACGAAAATGACCTAATTGATCATCCAATGACACAAACACACCTATTGGATGCACAAGATTGGTTAAAAACCCTAAATGGACAAGAATATGCCTAGGGAGGACGAAAATCACCTAATTGATCATCCAATGACACAAACACACCTATTGGATGCACAAGATTGGTTAAAAACCCTAAGTGGACAAGAATAAGCCTAGGGAGGACGAAAATGACCTAATTGATCATCCAATGACACAAACCACCTATTGGATGCACAAGATTGGTTAAAAACCCTAATTGGACAAGAATATGCCTAGGGAGGACGAAAATGACCTAATTGATCATCCAATGACACAAACACACCTATTGGATGCACAAGATTGGTTAAAAACCCTAATTGGACAAGAATAAGCCTAGAAAGGACGAAAATGACCTAATTGATCATCCAATGACACAAACAAACCTATTAGATGCACAAGATTGGTTAAAAACCCTAATTGGACAAGAATAAGCCTATGGAGGACGAAAATGACCTAATTGATCATCCAATGACACAAACACACCTATTGGATGCACAAGATTGGTTAAAAACCCTAATTGGACAAGAATAAGCCTGGGGAGGACGAAAATGACCTAAATGTTAATCCAATGACACAACTCAACTTATTGGATGCACAAGATTGGTTAAAAACCCTAATTGGACAAGAATAAGCCTATGGAGGACGAAATTGACCAAATTGATCATCCAATGACACAAACACACCTATTGGATGCACAAGATTGGTTAAAAACCCTAATTGGACAAGAATAAGCCTATGGAGGACGAAAATGACCTAAATGTTAATCCAATGACACAACTCAACTTATTGGATGCACAAGATTGGTTAAAAACCCTAATTGGACAAGAATAAGCCTATGGAGGACGAAAATGACCTAATTGATCATCCAATGACACAAACACACCTATTGGATGCACAAGATTGGTTACAAACCCTAATTGGACAAGAATAAGCCTAGGGAGGACGAAAATGACCTAAATGTTAATCCAATGACACAACTCAACTTATTGGATGCACAAGATTGGTTAAAAACCCTAATTGGACAAGAATAAGCCTAGGGTGGACGAAAATAAACTAATTGATCATCCAATGACACAAACACACCTATTGGATGCACAAGATTCGTTAAAAACCCTAATTGGACAAGAATATTCCTAGGGATGACGAAAATGACCTAATTGATCATCCAATGACACAAACACACCTATTGGATGCACAAGATTGGTTAAAAACCCCAAATGGACAAGAATATGCCTAGGGAGGACGAAAATCACCTAATTGATCATCCAATGAAGCAAACAAACCTACTGGATGCACAAAATTGGTTAAAAACCCTAAGTGGACAAGAATAAGCCTAGGGAGGACGAAAATGACCTAATTGATAATCCAATGACACAAACCACCTATTGGATGCACAAGATTGGTTAAAAACCCTAATTGGACAAGAATATGCCTAGGGAGGACGAAAATGACCTAATTGATCATCCAATGACACAAACACACGTATTGGATGCACAAGATTGGTTAAAAACCCTAATTGGACAAGAATATGCCTAGGGAGGACGAAAATGACCTAAATATTAATTCAATGACACAAACAAAGTTATCGGATGCAAACCCTAATTGGACAAGAATATGCCTAGGGAGGACGAAAATGACCTAATTGATCATCCAATGACACAAACACACCTATTGGATGCTCAAGATTGGTTAAAAACCCTAATTGGACAAGAATAAGCCTAGGGAGGACGAAAATGACCTAATTGATCATCCAATGACACAAACCACCTATTGGATGCACAAGATTGGTTAAAAACCCTAATTGGACAAGAATATGCCTAGGGAGGACGAATATGACCTATATATTAATTCAATGACACAAACAAAGTTATTGGATGCACAAGATTGGTTAAAAACCCTAATTGGATAAGAATAAGCCTATGGAGGACGTAAATGACCTAATTGATCATCCAATGACACAAACACACCTATTGGATGCACAAGATTGGTTAAAAACCCGAATTGGACAAGAATATGCCTAGGGAGGACGAAAATGACCTAAATATTAATTCAATGACACAAATAAACTTATCGGATGCAAACCCTAATTGGACAAGAATATGCCTAGGGAGGACGAAAATGACCTAATTGATCATCCAATGACACAAACACACCTATTGGATGCTCAAGATTGGTTAAAAACCCTAATTGGACAACAATAAGCCTAGGGAGGACGAAAATGACCTAATTGATCATCCAATGACACAAACACACCTATTGGAACCACAAGATTGGTTAAAAACCCTAATTGGACAAGAATATGCCTAGGGAGGACGAAAATGACCTAAATATTAATTCAATGACACAAACAAAGTTATTGGATGCACAAGATTGGTTAAAAACCCTAATTGGACAAGAATAAGCCTAGGGAGGACGTAAATGACCTAATTGATCATCCAATGACACAAACACACCTATTGGATGCACAAGATTGGTTAAAAACCCTAATTGGACAAGAATAAGCCTAGAAAGGACGAAAATGACCTAATTGATCATCCAATGACACAAACACACCTATTAGATGCACAAGATTGGTTAAAAACCCTAATTGGACAAGAATATGCCTAGGGAGGACGAAAATGACCTAAATGTTAATCCAATGACACAAATGAACTTATTGAATGCACAAGATTGGTTAAAAACCCTAATTGGACAAGAATAAGCCTAGGGAGGACGAAAATGACCTAAATGTTAATCCAATGACACAACTCAACTTATTGGATGCTCAAGATTGGTAAAAAACCCTAATTGGACAAGAATAAGCCTAGGGAGGACGAAAATGACCTAATTGATCATCCAATGACACAAACACACCTATTGGATGCACAAGATTGGTTAAAAACCCTAATTGGACAAGAATATGCCTAGAGAGGACGAAAATGACCTAATTGATCATCCAATGACACAAACACACCTATTGGATGCACAAGATCGGTTAAAAACCCTAATTGGAAAAGAATAAGCCTAGGGAGGACGAAAATGACCTAATTGATCATCCAATGACACAAACACACCTATTGGATGCACAAGATTGGTTAAAAACCCTAATTGGACAAGAATATGCCTAGGGAGGACGAAAATGACCTAATTGATCATCCAATGACACAAAATGAACTTATTGGATGCACAAGATTAGTTAAAAACACTAATTGGACAAGAATAAGCCTAGGGAGGACGAAAATAACCTAATTGATCATCCAATGACACAAACACACCTATTGGATGCACAAGATTGGTTAAAAACCCTAATTGGACAAGAATATGCCTAGGGAGGACGAAAATGACCTAATTGATCATCCAATGACACAAATGAACTTATTGGATGCACAAGATTAGTTAAAAACCCTAATTGGACAAGAATAAGCCTAGGGAGGACGAAAATAACCTAATTGATCATCCAATGACACAAACACACCTATTGGATGAACAAGATTGGTCTAAAACTCTAATTGGACAACAATATGCCTAGGGAGGACGAAAATGACCTAAATGTTAATCAAATGACACAAATGAACGTATTGGATGCACAAGATTGGTTAAAAACCCTAATTGGACAAGAATAAGCCTAGGGAGGACGAAAGTGACCTAATTGATCATCCAATGACACAAACACACCTATTGGATGCACAAGATTGGTTAAAAACCCTAATTGGACAACAATATGCCTAGGGAGGACGAAAATGACCTAATTGATCATCCAATGACACAAACACACCTATTGGAAGCACAAGATTGGTTTAAAACCTAATTGGACAAGAATATGCCTAGGGAGGACGAAAATGACCTAATTGATCATCCAATGACACAAACACACCTATTGGATGCACAAGATTGGTTAAAAACCCTAAATGGACAAGAATATGCCTAGGGAGGACGAAAATGACCTAATTGATCATCCAATGACACAAATGAACTTATTGGATGCACAAGATTAGTTAAAAACCCTAATTGGACAAGAATATGTCTAGGGAGGACGAAAATAACCTAATTGATCATCCAATGACACAAACACACCTATTGGATGCACAAGATTGGTTAAAAACCCTAATTGGACAACAATATGCCTAGGGAAGACGAAAATGACCTAAATATTAATTCAATGACACAAACAAACTTATCGGATGCACAAGATTGGTTAAAAACCCTAATTGGACAAGAATAAGCCTAGGGAGGACGAAAATGACCTAATTGATCATCCAATGACACAAACACACCTATCGGATGCACAAGATTGGTTAAAAACCCTAATTGGACAAGAATAAGCCTAGGGAGGACGTAAATGACCTAATTGATCATCCAATGACACAAACACACCTATTGGATGCACAAGATTGGTTAAAAACCCTAATTGGACAAGAATATGCATAGGGAGGACGAAAATGGCCTAATTGATCATCCAATGACACAAACACACCTATTGGATGCACAAGATTGGTTAAAAACCCTAATTGGACAAGAATAAGCCTAGGGAGGACGAAAATGACCTAATTGATCATCCAATGACACAAACACACCTATTGGATGCACAAGATTGGTTAAAAACCCTAATTGGACAAGAATATGCCTAGGGAGGACGAAAATGACCTAATTGATCATCAAATGACACAAACACACCTATTGGATGCACAAGATCGGTTAAAAACCCTAATTGGACAAGAATAAGCCTAGGGAGGACGAAAATGACCTAATTGATCATCCAATGACACAAACACACCTATTGGATGCACAAGATTGGTTAAAAACCCTAATTGGACAAGAATATGCCTAGGGAGGACGAAAATGACCTAATTGATCATCCATTGCCACAAACACACCTATTGGATGCACAAGATTGATTAAAAACCCTAATTGGACAAGAATATGCCTAGGGAGGACGAAAATGACCTAAATATTAATTCAAGGACACAAACAAAGTTATTGGATGCACAAGATTGGTTAAAAACCCTAATTGGACAAAAATAAGCCTAGGGAGGACGAAAATGACCTAAATGTTAATCCAATGACACAACTCAACTTATTGGATGCACAAGATTGGTTAAAAACCCTAATTGGACAAGAATAAGCCTAGGGAGGACGAAAATGACCTAATTGATCATCCAATGACACAAACACACCTATTGGATGCACAAGATTGGTTAAAAACCCTAATTGGACAAGAATATGCCTAGGGAGGACGAAAATGACCTAATTGATCATCCAATGACACAAACACACCTATTGGATGCACAAGATTGGTTAAAAACCCTAATTGGACAAGAATATGCCTAGGGAGGACGAAAATGACCTAATTGATCATCCAATGACCCAAACACACCTATTGGATGCTCATGATTGGTTAAAAACCCTAATTGGACAACAATAAGCGTAGGGAGGACGAAAATGACCTAATTGATCATCCAATGACACAAACACACCTATTGGATGCACAAGATTGGTTAAAAACCCTAATTGGACAAGAATATGCCTAGGGAGGACGAAAATGACCTAAATATTAATTCAATGACACAAACAAAGTTATTGGATGCACAAGATTGGTTAAAAACCCTAATTGGACAAGAATATGTCTAGGGAGGACGAATATGACCTAAATGTTAATCCAATAACACAAATGAACTTATTGGATGCACAAGATTGGTTAAAAACCCTAATTGGACAAGAATAAGCCTAGGGAGAACGAAAATGACCTAAATGTTAATCCAATGACACAACTCAACTTATTGGATGCACAAGTTTGGTTAAAAACCCTAATTGGACAAGAATAAGCCTAGGGAGGACGAAAATGACCTAATTGATCATCCAATGACACAAACACACCTATTGGATGCACAAGATTGGTTAAAAACCCTAGTTGGACACGAACCTGCCTAGGGAGAACGAAAATGACCTAATTGATCATCCAATGACACTAATGAACTTATTGGATGCACAAGATTGGTTAAAAACCCTAATTGGACAAGAGTAAGCCTAGGGAGGACGAAAATGACCTAATTGATCATCCAATGACACAAACACACCTATTGGATGCACAAGATTGGTTAAAAACCCTAATTGGACAAGAATATGCCTAGGGAGGACGAAAATGACCTAATTGATCATCCAATGACACAAACACACCTATTGGATGCACAAGATTGGTTAAAAACCCTAATTGGACAAGAATATGCCTAGGGAGGACGAATATGACCTAAATGTTAATCCAATAACACAAATGAACTTATTAGACGCACAAGATTGGTTAAAAACCCAAATTGGACAAGAATAAGCCTAGGGAGGACGAAAATGACCTAATTGATCATCCAATGACACAAACACACCTATTGGAGGCACAAGATTGGTTAAAAACCCAAGTTGGACAAGAATAAGCCTAGGGAGGACGAAAATGACCTAATTGATCATCCGATGACACAAATGAACTTATTGGATGCACAAGATTGGTTAAAAACCCTAATTGGACAACAATAAGCCTAGGGAGGACGAAAATGACCTAATTGATCATCCAATGACACAAACACACCTATTGGATGCACAAGATTGGTTAAAAACCCTAATTGGACAAGAATATGCCTAGGGAGGACGAAAATGACCTAATTGATCATCCAATGACACAAACACACCTATTGGATGCACAAGATTGGTTAAAAACCCTAAGTGGACAAGAATAAGCCTAGGGAGGACGAAAATGACCTAATTGATCATCCAATGACACAAACCACCTATTGGATGCACAAGATTGGTTAAAAACCCTAATTGGACAAGAATAAGCCTAGGGAGGACGAAAATGACCTAAATATTAATTCAATGACACAAATAAACTTATCGGATGCAAACCCTAATTGGACAAGAATATGCCTAGGGAGGACGAAAATGACCTAATTGATCATCCAATGACACAAACACACCTATTGGATGCTCAAGATTGGTTAAAAACCCTAATTGGACAAGAATAAGCCTAGGGAGGACGTAAATGACCTAATTGATCATCCAATGACACAAACACACCTATTGGATGCACAAGATTGGTTAAAAACCCTAATTGGACAAGAATAAGCCTAGGGAGGACGAAAATGACCTAATTGATCATCCAATGACACAAACCACCTATTGGATGCACAAGATTGGTTAAAAACCCTAAGTGGACAAGAATATGCCTAGGGAGGACGAAAATGACCTAAATATTAATTCAATGACACAAACAAAGTTATTGGATGCACAAGATTGGTTAAAAACCCTAATTGGACAAGAATAAGCCTAGGGAGGACGTAAATGACCTAATTGATCATCCAATGACACAAACACACCTATTGGATGCACAAGATTGGTTAAAAACCCCAATTGGACAAGAATAAGCCTAGAGAGGACGAAAATGACCTAATTGATCATGCAATGACACAAACACACCTACTGGATGCACAAGATTGGTTAAAAACCCTAATTGGACAAGAATAAGCCTAGGGTGGACGAAAATGACCTAAATTTTAATCCAATGACACAACTCAACTTATTGGATGCACAAGATTGGTTAAAAACCCTAATTGGACAAGAATAAGCCTAGGGTGGACGAAAATAAACTAATTGATCATCCAATGACACAAACACACCTATTGGATGCACAAGATTCGTTAAAAACCCTAATTGGACAAGAATATGCCTAGGGATGACGAAAATGACCTAATTGATCATCCAATGACACAAACACACCTATTGGATGCACAAGATTGGTTAAAAACCCTAAATGGACAAGAATATGCCTAGGGAGGACGAAAATCACCTAATTGATCATCCAATGACACAAACACACCTACTGGATGCACAAGATTGGTTAAAAACCCTAAGTGGACAAGAATAAGCCTAGGGAGGACGAAAATGACCTAATTGATCATCCAATGACCCAAACCACCTATTGGATGCACAAGATTGGTTAAAAACCCTAATTGAACAAGAATATGCCTAGGGAGGACGAAAATGACCTAAATATTAATTCAATGACACAAACAAAGTTATTGGATGCACAAGATTGGTTAAAAACCCTAATTGGATAAGAATAAGCCTATGGAGGACGTAAATGACCTAATTGATCATCCAATGACACAAACACACCTATTGGATGCACAAGATTGGTTAAAAACCCTAATTGGACAAGAATATGCATAGGGAGGACGAAAATGACCTAATTGATCATCCAATGACACAAACACACCTATTGGATGCACATCATTGGTTAAAAACCCTAATTGGACAAGAATAAGCCTAGGGAGGACAAAAATGACCTAATTGATCATCCAATGACACAAACACACCTATTGGATGCACAAGATTGGTTAAAAACCCTAATTGGACAAGAATAAGCCTAGAGAGGACGAAAATGACTTAAATGTTAATCCAATGACACAAATGAACTTATTGGATGCACAAGATTGGTTAAAAACCCTAATTGGACAAGAATAAGCCTAGGGAGGACGAAAATGACCTAAATGTTAATCCAATGAAACAACTCAACTTATTGGATGCACAAGATTGGTTAAAAACCCTAATTGGACAAGAATAAGCCTAGGGAGAACGAAAATGACCTAATTGATCATCAAATGACACAAACACACCTATTGGATGCACAAGATTGGTTAAAAACCTTAATTGGACAAGAATATGCCTAGGGAGGACGAAAATGACCTAAATATTAATTCAATGACACAAACAAAGTTATTGGATGCACAAGATTGGTTAAAAACCCTAATTGGACAAGAATAAGCCTAGGGAGGACGAAAATGACCTAATTGATCATCCAATGACACAAACACACCTATTGGATGCACAAGATTGGTTAAAAACCCTAATTGGACAAGAATATGCCTAGGGAGGACGAAAATGACCTAATTGATCATCCAATGACACAAACACACCTATTGGATGCACAAGATTGGTTAAAAACCCAAATTGGACAAGAATATGCCTAGGGAGCACGAATATGACCTAAATGTTAATCCAATAACACAAATGAACATATTGGATGCATAAGATTGGTTAAAAACCCTAATTGGACAAGAATAAGCCTAGGGAGAACGAAAATGACCTAATTGATCATCCAATGACACAAACACACCTATTGGATGCACAAGATTGGTTAAAAACCCTAATTGGACAAGAATATGCCTAAGGAGGACGGATATGACCTAAATGTTAATCCAATGACACAAATGAGCTTATTGGATGCACAAGATTGGTTAAAAATCCTAATTGGACAAGAATAATCCTAGGGAGGACGAAAATGACCTAATTGATCATCCAATGACACAAATGAACTTATTGGATGCACAAGATTGGTTAAAAACCCTAATTGGACAAGAATAAGCATAGAAAGGACGAAAATGACCTAATTGATCATCCAATGACACAAACATACCTATTGGATGCACAAGATTGGTTAAAAACCGTAATTGGACAAGAATATGCCTAGAGAGGACGAAAATGACCTAAATGTTAATCCAATGACACAAATGAACTTATTGGATGCACAAGATTGGTTAAAAACCCTAATTGGACAAGAATAAGCCTAGGAAGGACAAAAATAACCTAATTGATCATCCAATGACATAAACACACCTATTGGATGCACAAGATTGGTTAAAAACCCTAATTGGACAAGAATATGCCTAGGGAGGACGAAAATGACCTAAATATTAATTCAATGACACAAACAAAGTTATTGGATGCACAAGATTGGTTAAAAACCCTAATTGGACAAGAACAAGTCTAGGGAGGACGAAAATGACCTAATTGATCATCCAATGACACAAACACACCTATTGGATGCACAAGATTGGTTAAAAACCCTAATTGGACAAGAATAAGCCTAGGGAGGACGAAAATGACCTAATTGATCATGCAATGACACAAATGAACTTATTGGATGCACAAGATTTGTTAAAAACCCTAATTGGACAAGAATAAGCCTAGGGAGGACGAAAATGACCTAATTGATCATCCAATGACACAAACACACCTATTGGATGCACAAGATTGGTTAAAAACCCTAATTGGACAAGAATATGCCTAGGGAAGACGAAAATGACCTAAATATTAATTCAATGACACAAGCAAAGTTATTGGATGCACAAGATTGGTTAAAAACCCTAATTTGACAAGAATAAGTCTAGGGAGGACGAAAATGACCTAATTGATCATCCAATGAGACAAACACACCTATTGGATGCACAAGATTGGTTAAAAACCTTAATTGGACAAGAATAAGCCTAGGGAGGACGAAAATGACCTAATTGATCATCCAATGACACAAACACACCTATTGGATGCACAAGATTGGTTAAAAACCCTAATTGGACAAGAATAAGCCTAGGGAGGACGAAAATGACCTAAATGATCATCCAATGACACAAACACACCTATTGGAAGCACAAGATTGGTTAAAAACCCTAGTTGGACAAGAATATGCCTAGGGAGGACGAAAATGACCTAATTGATCATCCAATGACACAAATGAACTTATTGGATGCACAAGATTGGTTAAAAACCCTAATTGGACAAGAATAAGCATATAAAGGACGAAAATGACCTAATTGATCCTCCAATGACCCAAACACACCTATTGGATGCACAAGATTGGTTAAAAACCCTAATTGGATAAGAATATGCCTAGGGAGGTCGAAAATGACCTAATTGATCATCCAATGACACAAACACACCTATTGGATGCACAAGATTGGTTAAAAACCCTAATTGGACAAGAATATGCCTAGGGAGGACGAAAATGACCTAATTGATCATCCAATGACACAAACACACCTATTGGATGCACAAGATTGGTTAAGAACCCTAATTGGACAAGAATATGCCTAGGGAGGACGAAAATGATCTAAATATTAATTCAGTGACACAAACAAACTCATTGGATGCACAAGATTGGTTAAAAACCCTAATTGGACATTAATAAGCCTAGGGAGGACGAGAATGACCTAATTGATCATCCAATGACACAAATACACCTGTTGGAAGCACAACATTGGTTAAAAACCCTAATTGGACAAGAATAAGCCTAGGGAGGACGAAAATGACCTAATTGATCATCCAATGACACAAACACACCTATTGGATGCACAAGATTGGTTAAAAACCCTAATTGGACAAGAATATGCCTAGGGAGGACGAAAATGACCTAATTGATCATCCAATGACACAAATGAACTTATTGGATGCACAAGATTAGTTAAAAACCCTAATTGGACAAGAATAAGCTTTGGGAGGACGAAAATTACCTAATTGATCATCCAATGACACAAACACACCTATTGGATGCACAAGATTGGTCTAAAACTCTAAATGAGCAAGAATATGCCTAGGGAGGACGAAAATGACCAAAATGTTAATCCAATGACACAAATGAACGTATTGGATGCACAAGATTGGTTAAAAACCCTAATTGGACAAGAATAAGCCTAGGGAGGACGAAAATGACCTAATTGATCATCCAATGACACAAACACACCTATTGGATGCACAAGATTGGTTAAAAACCCTAATTGGACAAGAATATGCCTAGGGAGGACGAAAATGACCTAATTGATCATCCAATGACACAAATGAACATGTTGGATGCACAAGATTAGTTAAAAACCCTAATTGGACAAGAATAAGCCTAGGGAGGACGAAAATGACCTAATTGATCATCCAATGACACAAACACACCTATTGGATGCACAAGATTGGTTAAAAACCCTAATTGGACAAGAATATGCCTAGGGAGGACGAAAATGACCTAAATATTAATTCAATGAAACAAACAAACTTATTGGATGCAAAAGATTGGTTAAAAACCCTAATTGGACAAGAATAAGCATAGGGAGGACGAAAATGACCTAATTGATCGTCCAATGACACAAACACACCTATTGGATGCACAAGATTGGTTGAAAACCCTAATTGGACAAGAATATGCTTAGGGAGGACGAAAATGACCTAAATGATAATCCAATGACACAAATGAACTTATTGGATGCTCAAGATTAGTTAAAAACCCTAATTGGACAAGAATAAGCCTAGGGAGGACGAAAATGACCTAATTGATCATCCAATGACACAAACACACCTATTGGATGCACAAGATTGGTTAAAAACCCTAATTGGACAAGAATATGCCTAGGGAGGACGAAAATGACCTAAATATTAATTCAATGAAACAAACAAACTTATTGGATGCACAAGATTGGTTAAAAACCCTAATTGGAGAAGAATAAGCCTAGGGAGGACGAAAATGACCTAATTGATCATCCAATGACACAGACACACCTATTGGAAGCACAAGATTGATAAAAAACCCTAATTGGACAAGAATATGCCTAGGGAGGACGAAAATGACCTAAATGTTAATCCAATGACACAAATGAACTTATTGGATGCACAAGATTGGTTAAAAACCCTAATTGGACAAGAATAAGCCTAGGGAGGACGAAAATGACCTAAATGTTAATCCATTGAAACAACTCAATTTATTGGATGCACAAGATTGGTTAAAAACCCTAATTGGACAAGAATAAGCCTAGGGAGGACGAAAATGACCTAATTGATCATCCAATGACACAAACACACCTATTGGATGCACAAGATTGGTTAAAAACCCTAATTGGACAAGAATATGCCTAGGGAGGATGAAAATGACCTAAATATTAATTCAATGACACTAACAAACTTATTGGATGCACAAGATTGGTTAAAAACCCTAATTGGACAAGAATAAGCCTAGCGAGGACGAAAATGACCTAATTGATCATCCAATGACACAAACACACCTATTGGATGCAGAAGATTGGTTAAAAACCCTAATTGGACAAGAATATGCCTAGGGAGGACGAAAATGACCTAAATATTAATTCAATGACACAAACAAAGTTATTGGATGCACAAGATTGGTTAAAAACCCTAATTGGACAAGAATAAGCCTAGGGAGGACGAAAATGACCTAATTGATCATCCAATGACACAAACACACCTATTGGATGCACAAGATTGGTTAAAAACCCTAATTGGACAAGAATATGCCTAATGAGGACGAAAATGACCTAAATATTAATTCAACGACACAAACAAAGTTATTGGATGCACAAGATTGGTTAAAAACCCTAATTGGACAAGAATAAGCCTAGGGAGGACGAAAATGACCTAATTGATCATCCAATGACACAAACACACCTATTGGATGCACAAGATTGGTTAAAAACCCTAATTGGACAAGAATATGCCAAGGGAGGAGGAAAATGACCTAAATATTAATTCAATGACACAAACAAAGTTATTGGATGCACAAGATTGGTTAACAACCCTAATTGGACAAGAATAAGCCTTGGGAGGACGAAAATGACCTAATTGATCATCCAATGACACAAACACACCTATTGGATTCCCAAGATTGGTTAAAAACCCTAATTAGACAAGAATATGCCTAGGGAGGACGAAAATGACCTAATTGATCATTCAATGACACAAACAAACTTATTGGATGCACAAGATTGGTTAAAAACCCTAATTGGACAAGAATATGTCTAGGGAGGTCGAAAATGACCTAAATATTAATTCAATGACACAAACAAAGTTATTGGTTGCACAAGATTGGTTAAAAACCCTAATTGGACAAGAATAAGCCTAGGGAGGACGAAAATGACCTAATTGGTCATCCAATGACACAAATGAACTTATTGGATGCACAAGATTGGTTAAAAACCCTAATTGGACAAGAATAAGCCTAGGGAGGACGAAAATGACCTAATTGATCATCCAATGACACAAACACACCTATTGGATGCACAAGATTGGTTAAAAACCCTAATTGGACAAGAATATGCCTAGGGAGGACGAAAATGACCTAAATGTTAATCCAATGACACAAATGAACTTATTGGATGCACAAGATTGGTTAATAACCCTAATTGGACAAGAAAAAGCCTAGGGAGGACGAAAATGACCTAAATGTTAATCCAATGACACAACTCAACTTATTGGATGCACAAGATTGGTTAAAAACCCTAATTGGACAAGAATAAGCCTATGGAGGACGAAAATGACCTAATTGATCATCCAATGACACAAACACACCTTTTGGATGCACAAGATTGGTAAAAAACCCTAATTGGACAAGAATAAGCCTAGGGATGACGAAAATGACCTAAATGTTAATCCAATGACACCACTCAACTTATTGGATGCACAAGATTGGTTAAAAACCCTAATTGGACAAGAATAAGCCTAGGGAGGACGAAAATGACCTAATTGATCATCCAATGACACAAACACACCTATTGGATGCACAAGATTGGTTAAAAACCCTAATTGGACAAGAATATGTCTAGGGAGGATGAAAATGACCTAAATGTTAATCCAATGACACAAATGAACTTATTGGATGCACAAGATTGGTTAGAAACCCTAATTGGACAAGAATAAGCCTAGGGAGGACGAAAATGACCTAATTGATCATCCAATGACACAAACACACCTATTGGATGCACAAGATTGGTTAAAAACCCTAATTGGACAAGAATATGCCTAGGGAGGACGAAAATGACCTAAATATTAATTCAATGTCACAAACAAAGTTATTGGATGCACAAGATTGGTTAAAAACCCTAATTGGACAAGAATAAGCCTAAGGAGGACGAAAATGACCTAATTGATCATCCAATGATACAAACACACCTATTGGATGCAAAAGATTGGTTAAAAACCCTAATTGGAAAAGATGATGCCTAGGGAGGACGAAAATGACCTAAATATTAATCCAATGACACAAACAAACATATTGGATGCACAAGATTGGTTAAAAACCCTAATTGGACAAGAATAAGCCAAGGGAGGACGAAAATGACCTAATTGATCATCCAATGACACAAACACACCTATTGGATGCACAAGATTGGTTAAAAACCCTAATTGAACAAGAATATGCCTAGGGAGGACGAAAATGACCTAAATATTAATCCAATGACACAAACAATCTTATTGGATGCACAAGATTGGTTAAAAACCCTAATTGGACAAGAATAAGCCTAGGGAGGACGAAAATGACCTAAATGTTAATCCAATGACACAAATGAACTTATTGGATGCACAAGATTGGTTAAAAACCCTAATTGGACAAGAATAAGCCTAGGGAGGACGAAAATGACCTAATTGATCATCCAATGACACAAATGCACCTATTGGATGCACAAGATTGGTTAAAAACCCTAATTGGACAAGAATATGCCTAGGGAGGACGAAAATGACCTAAATATTAATTCAATGACACAAACAAAGTTATTGGATGCACAAGATTGGTTAAAAACCCTAATTGGACAAGAATATGTCTAGGGAGGACGAAAATGACCAAAATGTTAATCCAATGACACAAATGAACTTATTGGATGCACAACACTGGTAAAAAACCCTAATTGGACAAGAGTAAGCCTAGGAAGGACGAAAATAACCTAATTGATCATCCAATGACACAAACACACCTATTGGATGCACAAGATTGGTTAAAAACCCTAATTGGACAAGAATATGCCTAGGGAGGACGAAAATGACCTAATTGATCATTCAATGACACAAACAAACTTATTGGATGCACAAGATTGGTTAAAAACCCTAATTGGACAAGAATATGTCTAGGGAGGTCGAAAATGACCTAAATATTAATTCAATGACACAAACAAAGTTATTGGTTGCACAAGATTGGTTAAAAACCCTAATTGGACAAGAATAAGCCTAGGGA
This sequence comes from Cicer pinnatifidum, assembly GCA_037974775.1. Taxonomy (NCBI): domain Eukaryota; kingdom Viridiplantae; phylum Streptophyta; class Magnoliopsida; order Fabales; family Fabaceae; genus Cicer; species Cicer pinnatifidum. The sequence continues at coordinate 4,048 of JBBPBR010001404.1, read as the reverse complement.
GGACGAAAATGACCTAATTGGTCATCCAATGACACAAATGAACTTATTGGATGCACAAGATTGGTTAAAAACCCTAATTGGACAAGAATAAGCCTAGGGAGGACGAAAATGACCTAATTGATCATCCAATGACACAAACACACCTATTGGATGCACAAGATTGGTTAAAAACCCTAATTGGACAAGAATATGCCTAGGGAGGACGAAAATGACCTAAATGTTAATCCAATGACACAAATGAACTTATTGGATGCACAAGATTGGTTAATAACCCTAATTGGACAAGAAAAAGCCTAGGGAGGACGAAAATGACCTAAATGTTAATCCAATGACACAACTCAACTTATTGGATGCACAAGATTGGTTAAAAACCCTAATTGGACAAGAATAAGCCTATGGAGGACGAAAATGACCTAATTGATCATCCAATGACACAAACACACCTTTTGGATGCACAAGATTGGTAAAAAACCCTAATTGGACAAGAATAAGCCTAGGGATGACGAAAATGACCTAAATGTTAATCCAATGACACCACTCAACTTATTGGATGCACAAGATTGGTTAAAAACCCTAATTGGACAAGAATAAGCCTAGGGAGGACGAAAATGACCTAATTGATCATCCAATGACACAAACACACCTATTGGATGCACAAGATTGGTTAAAAACCCTAATTGGACAAGAATATGTCTAGGGAGGACGAAAATTACCTAAATATTAATTCAATGACACAAACAAAGTTATTGGATGCACAAGATTGGTTAAAAACCCTAATTGGACAAGAATATGCCTAGGGAGGACGAAAATGACCTAATTGATCATCCAATGACACAAACACACCTATTGGATACACAAGATTGGTTAAAAACCCTAATCAGACAAGAATATGCCTAGGGAGGACGAAAATGACCTAATTGATCATCCAATGACACAAACACACCTATAGGAAGCACAAGATTCGTTAAAAACCCTAATTGGACAAGAATATGCCAGGGAGGACGAAAATGACCTAAATATTAATTCAATGACACAAACAAACTTATCGGATGCACAAGATTAGTTAAAAACCCTAATTGGACAAGAATAAGCCTAGGGAGGACGAAAATGACCTAATTGATCATCCAATGACACAAACACACCTATTGGATGCACAAGATTGGTTAAAAACCCTAATTGGACAAGAATATGCCTAGGGAGGACGAAAATGACCTAAATATTAATTCAATGACACAAACAAACTTATCGGATGCACAAGATTAGTTAAAAACCCTAATTGGACAAGAATAAGCCTAGGGAGGACGAAAATGAACTAATTGATTATCCAATGACACAAACACACCTATTGGAAGCACAAGATTGGTTAAAAACCCTAATTGGACAAGAATAAGCCTAGGGAGGACGAAAATGACCTAATTGATCATCCAATGACACAAACACACCTATTGGATGCACAAGATTGGTTAAAAACCCTAATTGGACAAGAATATGCCTAGGGAGGACGAAAATGACCTAAATATTAATTCAATGACACAAACAAACTTATCGGATGCACAAGATTGGTTAAAACCCCTAATTGGACAAGAATAAGCCTAGGGTGGACGAAAATAAACTAATTGATCATCCAATGACACAAACACACCTATTGGATGCACAAGATTGGTTAAAAACCCTAATTGGACAAGAATAAGCCTAGGGAGGACGAAAATGACCTAATTGATCATCCAATGACACAAACACACCTATTGGATGCACAAGATTGGTTAAAAACCCTAATTGGACAAGAATATGCCTAGGGAGGACGAAAATGACCTAAATGTTAATCTAATGACACAAATGAACTTATTAAATGTACAAGATTGGTTAAAAACCCTAATTGGACAAGAATAAGCCTAGGGAGGACGAAAATGACCTAAATGTTAATCCAATGACACAACTCAACTTATTGGATGCACAAGATTGGTTAAAAACCCTAATTGGACAAGAATAAGCCTAGGGTGGACGAAAATAAACTAATTGATCATCCAATGACACAAACACACCTGTTGGATGCACAAGATTCGTTAAAAACCCTAATTGGACAAGAATATGCCTAGGGATGACGAAAATGACCTAAATATTAATTCAATGACACAAACAAAGTTATTGGATGCACAAGATTGGTTAAAAACACTAATTGGATAAGAATAAGCCTAGGGAGGACGTAAATGACCTAATTGATCATCCAATGACACAAACACACCTATTGGATGCACAAGATTGGTTAAAAACCCGAATTGGACAAGAATATGCCTAGGGAGAACGAAAATGACCTAAATATTAATTCAATGACACAAATAAACTTATCGGATGCAAACCCTAATTGGACAAGAATATGCCTAGGGAGGACGAAAATGACCTAATTGATCATCCAATGACACAAACACACCTATTGGATGCTCAAGATTGGTTAAAAACCCTAATTGGACAACAATAAGCCTAGGGAGGACGAAAATGACCTAATTGATCATCCAATGACACAAATGATCTTATTGGATGCACAAGATTAGTTAAAAACCCTAATTGGACAACAATAAGCCTAGGGAGGACGAAAATGACCTAATTGATCATCCAATGACACAAACACACCTATTGTATGCACAAGATTGGTTAAAAACCCTAATTGGACAAGAATATGCCTAGGGAGGACGAAAATGACCTAAATATTAATTCAATGACACAAACAAAGTTATTGGATGCACAAGATTGGTTAAAAACCCTAATTGGACAAGAATAAGCCTAGGGAGGACGAAAATGACCTAATTGATCATCCAATGACACAAACACACCTATTGGATGCACAAGATTGGTTAAAAACCCTAATTGGACAAGAATATGCCTAATGAGGACGAAAATGACCTAAATATTAATTCAACGACACAAACAAAGTTATTGGATGCACAAGATTGGTTAAAAACCCTAATTGGACAAGAATAAGCCTAGGGAGGACGAAAATGACCTAATTGATCATCCAATGACACAAACACACCTATTGGATGCACAAGATTGGTTAAAAACCCTAATTGGACAAGAATATGCCTAGTGAGGACGAAAATGACCTAATTGATCATCCAATGACCCAAACACACCTATTGGATGCACAAGATTAGTTAAAAACCCTAATTGGACAAGAATAAGCCTAGGCAGGACGAAAATGACCTAATTGATCATCCAATGACACAAACACACCTATTGGATGCACAAGATTCGTTAAAAACCCTAATTGGACAAGAATATGCATAGGGAGGACGAAAATGACCTAATTGATCATCCAATGACACAAACACACCTGTTGGATGCACAAGATTGGTTTAAAACCCTAATTGGACAATAATATGCCTAGGGATTACGAAAATGACCTAAATATTAATCCAATGACACAAACTCACCTATTGGATGCACAAGATTGGTTAAAAACCCTAATTGGACAAGAATATGCCTAGGGAGGACGAAAATGACCTAAATATTAATTCAATGACACAAACAAAGTTATTGGATGCACAAGATTGGTTAAAAACCCTAATTGGACAAGAATAAGCCTAGGGAGGACGTAAATGACCTAATTGATCATCCAATGACACAAACACACCTATTGGATGCACAAGATTGGTTAAAAACCCTAATTGGACATGAATAAGCCTAGGGGGGACGAAAATGACCTAATTGATCATCCAATGACACAAACACACGTATTGGATGCACAAGATTGGTTAAAAACCCTAATTGGACAAGAATAAGCCTAGGGAGGACGAAAATGACCTAATTGTTAATCCAATGACACAACTCAACTTATTGGATGCACAAGATTGGTTAAAAACCATAATTGGACAAGAATATGCCTAGGGAGGAGGAAAATGACCTAATTGATCATCCAATGACACAAAGACACCTATTGGATGCACAAGATTTGTTAAAAACCCTAATTGGACAAGAATATGCCAAGGGAGGACGAAAATGACCTAATTGATAATCCAATGACACAAACACACCTATTGGATGCACAAGATTG
>JBBPBR010001403.1:0-19130 GCA_037974775.1 Cicer pinnatifidum | reverse complement strand
TTAGGGTTTTTAACCAATCTTGTGCATCCAGTAGGTTTGTTTGCTTCATTGGATGATCAATTAGGTGATTTTCGTCCTCCCTAGGCATATTCTTGTCCAATTAGGGTTTTTAACCAATCTTGTGCATCCAATAGGTGGTTTGTGTCATTGGATGATCAATTAGGTCATTTTCGTCCTCCCTAGGCTTATTCTTGTCCAATTAGGGTTTTTAACCAATCTTGAGCATCCAATAGGTCATTGGATGCATATTCTTGTCCAATTAGGTCATTTTCATCCTCCCTAGGCATATTCTTGTCCATTTAGGGTTTTTAACCAATCTTGTGCATCCAATAGGTGTGTTTGTGTCATCGGATGATCAATTAGGTCATTTTCGTCCTCCCTAGGCTTATTGTTGTCCAATTAGGGTTTTTAACCAATCTTGAGCATCCAATAGGTGTGTTTGTGTCATTGGATGATCAATTAGGTCATTTTCGTCCTCCCTAGGCATATTCTTGTCCAATTAGGGTTTGCATCCGATAAGTTTATTTGTGTCATTGAATTAATATTTAGGTCATTTTCGTCCTCCCTAGGCATATTCTTCTCCAATTCGGGTTTTTAACCAATCTTGTGCATCCAATAGGTGTGTTTGTGTCATTGGATGATCAATTAGGTCATTTACGTCCTCCATAGGCTTATTCTTATCCAATTAGGGTTTTTAACCAATCTTGTGCATCCAATAACTTTGTTTGTGTCATTGAATTAATATTTAGGTCATTTTCGTCCTCCCTAGGCATATTCTTGTTCAATTAGGGTTTTTAACCAATCTTGTGCATCCAATAGGTGGTTTGGGTCATTGGATGATCAATTAGGTCATTTTCGTCCTCCCTAGGCTTATTCTTGTCCACTTAGGGTTTTTAACCAATCTTGTGCATCCAGTAGGTGTGTTTGTGTCATTGGATGATCAATTAGGTGATTTTCGTCCTCCCTAGGCATATTCTTGTCCATTTAGGGTTTTTAACCAATCTTGTGCATCCAATAGGTGTGTTTGTGTCATTGGATGATCAATTAGGTCATTTTCGTCATCCCTAGGCATATTCTTGTCCAATTAGGGTTTTTAACGAATCTTGTGCATCCAATAGGTGTGTTTGTGTCATTGGATGATCAATTAGTTTATTTTCGTCCACCCTAGGCTTATTGTTGTCCAATTAGGGTTTTTAACCAATCTTGTGCATCCAATAAGTTGAGTTGTGTCATTGGATTATCATTTAGGTCATTTTCGTCCTCCCTAGGCTTATTCTTGTCCAATTAGGGTTTTTAACCAATCTTGTGCATCCAGTAGGTGTGTTTGTGTCATTGGATGATCAATTAGGTCATTTTCGTCCTCCCTAGGCTTATTCTTGTCCAATTAGGGTTTTTAACCAATCTTGTGCATCCAATAGGTGTGTTTGTGTCATTGGATGATCAATTAGGTCATTTTCGTCCTCCCTAGGCTTATTCTTGTCCAATTAGGGTTTTTAACCAATCTTGTGCATCCGATAAGTTTGTTTGTGACATTGAATTAATATTTAGGTCATTTTCGTCCTCCCTAGGCATATTCTTGTCCATTTAGGGTTTTTAACCAATCATGTGCCTCCAATAGGTGTGTTTGTGTCATTGGATGATCAATTACGTCATTTATGTCCTCCCTAGGCATATTCTTGTCCAATTAGGGTTTTTAACCAATCTTGTGCATCCAATAGGTGTGTTTGTGTCATTGGATGATCAATTAGGTCATTTTCGTCCTCCCTAGGCTTATTCTTGCCCAATTACGGTTTTTAACCAATCTTGTGCATCCAATAAGTTGAGTTGTGTCATTGGATTAACATTTAGGTCATTTTTATCCTCCCTAGGCTTATTCTTGTCCAATTAGGGTTTTTAACCAATCTTGTGCATCCAATAAGTTCATTTGTGTCATTGGATTAACATTTAAGTCATTTTCGTCCTCTCTAGGCTTATTCTTGTCCAATTAGGGTTTTTAACCAATCTTGTGCATCCAATAGGTGTGTTTGTGTCATTGGATGATCAATTAGGTCATTTTCGTCATGCCTAGGCATATTCTTGTCCAATTAGGGTTTTTAACGAATCTTGTGCATCTAACAGGTGTGTTTGTGTCATTGGATGATCAATTAGTTTATTTTCGTCCACCCTAGGCTTATTCTTGTCCAATTAGGGTTTTTAACCAATCTTGTGCATCCAATAAGTTGAGTTGTGTCATTGGATTAACATTTAGGTCATTTTCGTCCTCCCTAGGCTTATTCTTGTCCAATTAGGGTTTTTAACCAATCTTGTGCATCCAATAGGTGTGTTTGTGTCATTGGATGATCAATTAGGTCATTTACGTCCTCCCTAGGCTTATTCTTGTCCAATTAGGGTTTTTAACCAATCTAGTGCATCCAATAACTTTGTTTGTGTCATTGAATTAATATTTAGGTCATTTTCGTCCTCCCTATGTATATTCTTGTCCAATTAGGGTTTTTAACCAATCTTGTGCATCCAATAGGTGTGTTTGTGTCATTGGATGATCAATTAGGTCATTTTCGTCCTCCCTAGGCTTTTTTGTTGTCCAATTAGGGTTTTTAACCAATCTTGTGCATCCAATAGGTGTGTTTGTGTCATTGGATGATCAATTAGGTCATTTACGTCCTCCCTAGGCTTATTCTTGTCCAATTAGGGTTTTTAACCAATCTTGTGCATCCAATAATTTTGTTTGTGTCATTGAATTAATATTTAGGTCATTTTCGTCCTCCCTAGGCATATTCTTGTCCAATTAGGGTTTTTAACCAATCTTGTGCATCCAATAGGTGTGTTTGTGTCATTGGATGATCAATTAGGTCATTTTCGTCCTCCCTAGGCTTATTCTTGTCCAATTAGGGTTTTTAACCAATCTTGTGCATCCTATAAGTTCATTTGTGTCATTGGATGATCAATTAGGTCATTTTCTTCCCCCCTTGGCATATTCTTCTCCAACTAGGGTTTTGAACCAATCTTGTGCATCCAATAGGTGTGTTTGTGTCACTGGATGATCAATTAGGTCATTTTCGTCCTCCATAGGCTTATTCTTGTCCAATTAGGGTTTTTAACCAATCTTGTGCATCCAATAGGTGTGTTTGTGTCATTGGATGATCAATTAGGTCATTTTCGTCCTCCTTAGGCTTATTCTTGTCCAATTAGGGTTTTTAAGCAATCTTGTGCATTCAATAAGTTGAGTTGTGTCATTGGATTAACATTTAGTCATTTTCGTCCTCCCTAGGCTTATTCTTGTCCAATTAGGGTTTTTAACCAATCTTGTGCATCTAATAAGTTCAATTGTTTCATTGGATTAACATTTAGGTCATTTTCGTCCTCCCTAGGCATATTCTTGTCCAATTAGGGTTTTTAACCAATCTTGTGCATCCAATAGGTGTGTTTGTGTCATTGGATGATCAATTAGGTTATTTTCGTCCTCCCTAGGCTTATTCTTGTCCAATTAGGGTTTTTAACCAATCTTGTGCATCCAATAGGTGTGTTTGTGTCATTGGATGATCAATTAGGTCATTTTCGTCCTCCCTAGGCTTATTCTTGTCCAATTAGGGTTTTTAACCAATCTTGTGCATCCAATAAGTTCATTTGTGTCATTGGATGATCAACTAGGTCATTTTCGTCCCCCCTTGGCATATTCTTCTCCAACTAGGGTTTTAAACCAATCTTGTGCATCCAATAGGTGTGTTTGTGTCATTGGATCATCAATTAGGTCATTTTCGTCCTCCATAGGCTTATTCTTGTCCAATTAGGGTTTTTAACCAATCTTGTGCATCCAATAGGTGTGTTTGTGTCATTGGATGATCAATTAGGTTATTTTCGTCCTCCCTAGGCTTATTCTTGTCCAATTAGGGTTTTTAACCAATCTTGTGCATCCAATAGGTGTGTTTGTGTCATTGGATGATCAATTAGGTCATTTTCGTCCTCCCTAGGCTTATTCTTGTCCAATTAGGGTTTTTAACCAATCTTGTGCATCCGATAAGTTTTTTTGTGTCATTGAATTAATATTTAGGTCATTTTCGTCCTCCCTTGGCATATTCTTGTCCAATTAGGGTTTTTAACCAATCTTGTGCATCCAATAGGTGTGTTTGTGTCATTGGATGATCAATTAGGTCATTTTCGTCCTCCCTAGGCTTATTGTTGTCCAATTAGGGTTTTTAACTAATCTTGTGCATCCAATAAGATCATTTGTGTCATTGGATGATCAATTAGGTCATTTTCGTCCTCCCTAGGCTTATTGTTATCCAATTAGGGTTTTTAACCAATCTTGAGCATCCAATAGGTGTGTTTGTGTCATTGGATGATCAATTAGGTCATTTTTGTCCTCCCTAGGCATATTCTTGTCCAATTAGGGTTTGCATCCGATAAGTTTATTTGTGTCATTGAATTAATATTTAGGTCATTTTCGTCCTCCCTAGGCATATTCTTGTCCAATTCGGGTTTTTAACCAATCTTGTGCATCCAATAGGTGTGTTTGTGTCATTGGATGATCAATTAGGTCATTTACGTCCTCCCTAGGCTTATTTTTATCCAATTAGGGTTTTTAACCAATCTTGTGCATCCAATAACTTTGTTTGTGTCATTGAATTAATATTTAGGTCATTTTCGTCCTCCCTAGGCATATTCTTGTCCAATTAGGGTTTTTAACCAATCTTGTGCATCCAATAGGTGGTTTGTGTCATTGGATGATCAATTAGGTCATTTTCGTCCTCCCTAGGCTTATTCTTGTCCACTTAGGGTTTTTAACCAATCTTGTGCATCCAGTAGGTGTGTTTGTGTCATTGGATGATCAATTAGGTGATTTTCGTCCTCCCTAGGCATATTCTTGTCCATTTAGGGTTTTTCACCAATCTTGTGCATCCAATAGGTGTGTTTGTGTCATTGGATGATCAATTAGGTCATTTTCGTCATCCCTAGGCATATTCTTGTCCAATTAGGGTTTTTAACCAATCTTGTGCATCCAATAAGTTGAGTTGTGTCATTGGATTAAAATTTAGGTCATTTTCGTCCTCCCTAGGCTTATTCATGTCCAATTAGGGTTTTTAACCAATCTTGTGCATCCAATAAGTTGAGTTGTGTCATTGGATTAACATTTAGTCATTTTCGTCCTCCCTAGGCTTATTCTTGTCCAATTAGGGTTTTTAACAAATCTTGTGCATCCAATAAGTTCATTTGTGTCATTGGATTAATATTTAGGTCATTTTCGTCCTCCCTAGGCATATTCTTGTCCAATTAGGGTTTTTAACCAATCTTGTGCATCCAATAGGTGTGTTTGTGTCATTGGATGATCAATTAGGTTATTTTCGTCCTCCCTAGGCTTATTCTTGTCCAATTAGGGTTTTTAACCAATCTTGTGCATCCAATAGGTGTGTTTGTGTCATTGGATGATCAATTAGGTCATTTTCGTCCTCCCTAGGTTTATTGTTGTCCAATTAGGGTTTTTATTCAATCTTGTGCATCCAATAGGTGTGTTTGTGTCATTGGATGATCAATTAGGTCATTTTCGTCCTCCCTAGGCAAATTCTTGTCCAATTAGGGTTTTTAACCAATCTTGTGCATCCAATAGGTGTGTTTGTGTCATTGGATGATCAATTAGGTCATTTACGTCCTCCCTAGGCTTATTCTTGTCCAATTAGGGTTTTTAACCAATCTTGTGCATCCAATAACTTTCTTTGTGTCATTGAATTAATATTTAGGTCATTTTCGTCCTCCCTAGGCATATTCTTGTCCAATTAGGGTTTTTAACCAATCTTGTGCATCCAATAGGTGTGTTTGTGTCATTGGATGATCAATTAGGTCATTTTCGTCCTCCCTAGGCTTATTCTTGTCCAATTAGAGTTTTTAACCAATCTTGTGCTTCCAATAAGTTTATTTGTGTCATTGAATTAATATTTAGGTCATTTTCGTCCTCCTTAGGCATATTCTTGTCCAATTAGGGTTTTTAACCAATGTTGTGCGTCCAATAAGTTCATTTTTGTCATTGAATTAACATTTAGGTCATATTCTTGTCCAATTAGGGTTTTTAACCAATCTTGTGCATCCAATAGGTGTGTTTGTGTCATTGGATGATCAATTAGGTCATTTTCGTCCTCCCTAGGCTTATTCTTGTCCAATTAGGGTTTTTAACCAATCTTGTGCATCCAATAGGTGTGTTTGTGTCATTGAATTAATATTTAGGTCATTTTCGTCCTCCCTAAGCATATTCTTGTCCAATTAGGGTTTTTAACCAATCTTGTGCATCCAATAGGTGTGTTTGTGTCATTGGATGATCAATTAGGTTATTTTCGTCCTTCCTAGGCTTACTCTTGTCCAATTAGGGTTTTTAACCAATGTTGTGCATCCAATAAGTTAATTTGTGTCATTGGATTAACATTTAGGTCATTTTCGTCCTCCTTAGACATATTCTTGTCCAATTAGGGTTTTTAACCAATCTTGTGCATCCAATAACTTTGTTTGTGTCATTGAATTAATATTTAGGTCATTTTCGTCCTCCCTAGGCATATTCTTGTCCAATTAGGGTTTTTAACCAATCTTGTGCATCCAATAGGTGTGTTTGTGTCATTGGATGATCAATTAGGTCATTTTCGTCCTCCCTAGGCTTATTCTTGTCCAATTAGGGTTTTTAACCAATCTTGTGCATCCAATAGGTGTGTCTGTGTCATTGGATGATCAATTACGTCATTTTCGTCCTCCCTAGGCTTATTCTTGTCCAATTAGGGTTTTTAACCAATCTTGTGCATCCAATAAGTTGAGTTGTGTCATTGGATTAACATTTAGGTCATTTTCGTCCTCCCTAGGCTTATTCTTGTCTAATTAGGGTTTTTAACCAATCTTGTGCATCCAATAACTTTGTTTGTTTCATTTAATTAATATTTAGGTCATTTTCGTCCTTCCTAGGCTTATTCTTGTCCAATTAGGGTTTTTAACCAATCTTGTGCATCCAATAGGTGTGTTTGTGTCATTGGATGATCAATTAGGTCATTTTCGTCCTCCCTAGGCTTATTCTTGTCCAATTAGGGTTTTTAACCAATCTTGTGCATCCAATAGGTGTGTTTGTGTCATTGGATGATCAATTAGGTCATTTTCGTCCTCCCTAGGCTTATTCTTGTCCAATTAGGGTTTTTAACCAATCTTGTGCATCCAATAGGTGTGTTTGTGTCATTGGATGATCAATTTGCTCATTTTCGTCCTCCCTAGGCTTATTCTTGTCCAATTAGGGTTTTTAACCAATCTTGTGCATCCAATAAGTTTGTTTGTGTCATTGAATTAATATTTAGTTCATTTTCGTCCTCCCTAGGCATCATCTTGTCCAATTAGGGTTTTTAACCAATCTTGTGCATCCAATAGGTGTGTTTGTGTCATTGGATGATCAATTAGGTCATTTTCGTCCTCCCTAGGCTTATTCTTGTCCAATTAGGGTTTTTAACCAATCTTGTGCATCCAATAGGTGTGTTTGTGTCATTGGATGATCAATTAGGTCATTTTCGTCCTCCCTAGGCTTATTCTTGTCCAATTAGGGTTTTTAACCAATCTTGTGCATCCAATAGGTGTGTTTGTTTCATTGGATGATCAATTAGGTCATATTCGTCCTCCCTAGGCATATTCTTGTCCAATTAGGGTTTTTAACCAATCTTGTGCATCCAATAGGTGTGTTTGTAACATTGGATGATCAATTAGGTCATTTTCGTCCTCCCTAGGCATATTCTTATCCAGTTAGGGTTTTTAACCAATCTTGTGCATCCAATAGGTGTGTTTGTGTCATTGGATGATCAATTAGGTCATTTTCGTCCTCCCTAGGCTTATTCTTGTCCAATTAGGGTTTTTAACCAATCTTGTGCATCCAATAGGTGTGTTTGTGTCATTGGATGATCAATTAGGTCATTTTCGTCCTCCCTAGGCTTATTCTTGTCCAATTAGGGTTTTTAACCAATCTTGTGCATCCAATAGGTGTGTTTGTGTCATTGGATGATCAATTAGGTCATTTTCATCCTCCCTAGGCTTATCCTTGTCCAATTAGGGTTTTTAACCAATGTTGTGCATCCAATAAGTTCGTTTGTGTCATTGAATTAACATTTAGGTCATTTTTGTCCTCCCTAGGTATATTCTTGTCCAATTAGGGTTTTTAACCAATCTTGTGCATCCAATAGGTGTGTTTGTGTCATTGGATGATCAATTAGGTCATTTTCGTCCTCCCTAGGCTTATTCTTGTCCAATTAGGGTTTTAAACCAATCTTGTGCATCCAATAAGTTGAGTTGTGTCATTGGATTAATATTTAGGTCATTTTCGTTCTCCCTACGCTTATTATTGTCCAATTAGGGTTTTTAACCAATCTTGTGCATCCAATAGGTGTGTTTGTGTCATTGGATGATCAATTAGGTTATTTTCGTCCTCCCTAGTCATATTCTTGTCCAATTAGGGTTTTTAACCAATCTTGTGCATCCAATAGGTGTGTTTGTGTCATTGGATGATCAATTAGGTCATTTTCGTCCTCCCTAGGCATATTCTTGTCCAATTAGGGTTTTTAACCAATCTTGTGCATCCAATAGGTGTGTTTGTGTCATTGGATGATCAATTAGGTCATTTTCGTCCTCCCTAGGCTTATTCTTGTCCAATTAGGGTTTTTAACCAATCTTGTGCATCCAATAGGTGTGTTTGTGTCATTGGATGATCAATTAGGTCATTTTCGTCCTCCCTAGGCTTATTCTTGTCCAATTAGGGTTTTTAACCAATCTTGTGCATCCAATAAGTTCATTTGTGTCATTGGATGATCAATTAGGTCATTTTTGTCCTCCCTAGGCTTATTCTTGTCCAATTAAGGTTTTTAACCAATCTTGTGCATCCAATAAATTTGTTTGTGTCATTGAATTAATATTTAGGTCATTTTCGTCCTCCCTAGGCATATTCTTCTCCAATTAGGGTTTTTAACCAATCTTGTGCATCCAATAAGTTTGTTTGTGTCATTGAATTCATATTTAGGTCATTTTCGTCCTCTCTAGGCATCATCTTGTCCAATTAGGGTTTTTAACCAATCTTTTGCATCCAATAGGTGTGTTTGTGTCATTGGATGATCAATTAGGTCATTTTCGTCCTCCCTAGGCTTATTCTTGTCCAATTAGGGTTTTTAACCAATCTTTTGCATCCAATAGGTGTGTTTGTGTCATTGGATGATCAATTAGGTCATTTTCGTCCTCCCTAGGCTTATTCTTGTCAAATTAGGGTTTTTAACCAATCTTTTGCATCCAATAGGTGTGTTTGTGTCATTGGATGATCAATTAGGTCATTTTAGTCCTTCCTAGGCTTATTCTTGTCCAATTAGGGTTTTTAACCAATCTCGTGCATCCAATAAGTTCATTTGTGTCATTGGATTAACATTTAGGTCATTTTCGTCTTCCCTAGGCATATTCTTGTCCAATTAGGGTTTTTAACCAATCTTGTGCATCCAATAGGTGTGTTTGTGTCATTGGATGATCAATTAGGTCATTTTCGTCCTCCCTAGGCTTATTCTTGTCCAATTAGGGTTTTTAACCAATCTTGTGCATCCAATAGGTGTGTTTGTGTCATTGGATGATCAATTAGGTCATTTTCGTCCTCCCTAGGCTTATTCTTGTCCATTTAGGGTTTTTAACCAATCTTGAGCATCCAATAGGTGTGTTTGTGTCATTGGATGATCAATTAGGTCATTTTCGTCCTACCTAGGCTTATTCTTGTCCAATTAGGGTTTTTAACCAATCTTTTGCATCCAATAGGTGTGTTTGTGTCATTGGATGATCAATTAGGTCATTTTCGTCCTCCCTAGGCTTATTCTTGTCAAATTAGGGTTTTTAATCAATCTTGTGCATCCAATAGGTGTGTTTGTGTCATTGGATGATCAATTAGGTCATTTTCGTCCTCCCTAGGCTTATTCTTGTCCAATTAGGGTTTTTAACCAATCTTGTGCATCCAATAGGTGTGTTTGTGTCATTGGATGATCAATTAGGTCATTTTCGTCCTCCCTAGGCATATTATTGTCCAATTAGGGTTTTTAACAAATCTTGTGCATCCAATAAGTTCATTTGTGTCATTGGATTATCAATTAGGTCATTTTCGTCCTCCCTAGGCGTATTCTTGACCAATTAGGGTTTTTAACCAATCTTGTGCATCCAATAGGTGTGTTTGTGTCATTGGATGATCAATTAGGTCATTTTCGTCCTCCCTAGGCTTATTCTTGTCCAATTAGGGTTTTTAACCTATCTTGTGCATCCAATAGGTGTGTTTGTGTCATTGGATGATCGATTAGGTCATTTTCGTCCTCCCTTGACTTATTCTTGTCAAATTAGGGTTTTTAACCAATCTTGTGCATCCAATAACTTTGTTTGTGTCATTGAATTAATATTTAGGTCATTTTCGTCCTCCCTAGGCATATTCTTGTCCAATTAGGGTTTTTAACCAATCTTGTGCATCCAATAGGTGTGTTTGTGTCATTGGATGATCAATTAGATCATTTTCCTCCTCCCTAGGCATATTCTTGTCCAATTAGGGTTTTTAACCAATCTTGTGCATCCAATAGGTGTGTTTGTGTCATTGGATGATCAATTAGGTCATTTTCCTCCTCCCTAGGCATATTCTTGTCCAACTAGGGTTTTTAACCACTCTTGTGCATCCAATAGGTGTGTTTGTGTCATTGGATGATCAATTAGGTCATTTTCGTCCTCCCTAGGCATATTCTTATCCAATTAAGGTTTTTAACCAATCTTGTGCATCCAATAGGTGTGTTTGTGTCATTGGATGATCAATTAGGTCATTTTCGTCCTTTCTATGCTTATTCTTGTCCAATTAGGGTTTTTAACCAATCTTGTGCATCCAATAAGTTCATTTGTGACATTGGATGATCAATTAGGTAATTTTCGTCCTCCCTAGGCTAATTCTTGTCCAATTAGGGTTTTTAACCAATCTTGTGCATCCAATAAGTTCATTTGTGTCATTGGATGATCAATTAGGTCATTTTCGTCCTCCCTAGGCATATTCTTGTCCAACTAGGGTTTTTAACCAATCTTGTGCTTCCAATAGGTGTGTTTGTGTCATTGGATGATCAATTAGGTCATTTTCGTCCTCCTTAGGTTTATTCTTGTCCAATTAGGGTTTTTAACAAATCTTGTGCATCCAATAAGTTCATTTGTGTTATTGGATGATCAATTAGGTCATTTTCGTCCTCCCTAGGCATATTCTTGTCCAATTAGGGTTTTTAACCAATCTTGTGCATCCAATAGGTGTGTTTGTGTCATTGGATGATCAATTAGGTCATTTTCGTCCTCCCTAGGCTTATTCTTGTCCAATTAGGGTTTTTAACCAATCTTCTGCATCCAATAAGTTCATTTGTGTCATTGGATGATCAATTAGGTCATTTTCGTCCTCCCTAGGCATATTCTTATCCAACTAGGGTTTTTAACCAATCTTGTGCATCCAATAGGTGTGTTTGTGTCATTGGATGATCAATTAGGTCATTTTCGTCCTCCCTAGGCTTATTCTTGTCCAATTAGGGTTTTTAACCAATCTTGTGCATCCAATAAGTTGAGTGTTGTCATTGGATTAACAATTAGGTCATTTTCGTCCTCCCTAGGCATATTCTTGTCCAATTAGGGTTTTTAACCAATCTTGTGCATCCAATAGGTGTGTTTGTGTCATTGGATGATCAATTAGGTCATTTTCGTCCTCCCTAGGCTTATTCTTGTCCAATTAGGGTTTTTAACCAATTTTGTGCATCCAATAAGTTCATTTGTGTCATTGGATGATCAATTAGGTCATTTTCGTCCTCCCTAGGCATATTCTTGTCCAACTAGGGTTTTAAACCAATCTTGTGCATCCAATAGGTGTGTTTGTGTCATTGGATGATCAATCAGGTCATTTTTCATCCTCCCTAGGCTTATTCTTGTCCAATTAGGGTTTTTAACCAATCTTGTGCATCCAATAGGTGTGTTTGTGTCATTGGATGATCAATTAGGTCATTTTCGTCCTCCCTAGGCTTATTCTTGTCCAATTAGGGTTTTTAACCAATCTTGTGCATCCAATAGGTGTGTTTGTGTCATTGGATTTTCAATTAGGTCATTTTCTTCCTCCCTAGGCTTATTCTTGTCCAATTAGGGTTTTTAACCAATCTTGTGCATCCAATAGGTGTGTTTGTGTCATTGGATGATCAATTAGGTCATTTTCGTCCTCCCTAGGCTTATTCTTGTCCAATTAGGGTTTTTAACCAATCTTGTGCATCCAATAGGTGTGTTTGTGTCATTGGATGATCAATTAGGTCATTTATCGTCCTCCCTAGGCTTATTCTTGTCCAATTAGGGTTTTTAACCAATCTTGTGCATCCAATAGGTTGAGTTGTGTCATTGGATTAACATTTAGGTCATTTTCGTCCTCCCTAGGCATATTCTTGTCCAATTAGGGTTTTTAACCAATCTTGTGCATCCAATAGGTGTGTTTGTGTCATTGGATGATCAATTAGGTCATTTTCGTCCTCCCTAGGCTTATTCTTGTCCAATTAGGGTTTTTAACCAATCTTGTGCATCCAATAGGTGTGTTTGTGTCATTGGATGATCAATTAGGTCATTTTCGTCCTCCCTAGGCTTATTCTTGTCCAATTAGGGTTTTTAACCATTCTTGTGCATCCAATAGGTGTGTTTGTGTCATTGGATGATCAATTAGGTCATTGTTGTCCTCCCTAGGCTTATTCTTGTCCAATTAGGGTTTTTAACCAATCTTGTGCATCCAATAGGTGTGTTTGTGTCATTGGATGATCAATTAGGTCATTTTCGTCCTCCCTAGGCTTATTCTTGTCCAATTAGGGTTTTTAACCAATCTTGTGCATCCAATAGGTGTGTTTGTGTCATTGGATGATCAATTAGGTCATTTTCGTCCTCCCTAGGCTTATTCTTGTCCAATTAGGGTTTTTAACCAATCTTTTGCATCCAATAGGTGTGTTTGTGTCATTGGATGACCAATTAGGTCATTTTCGTCCTCCCAAGGCATATTCTTGTCCAATTAGGGTTTTTAACCAATCTTGTGCATCCCATAGGTGTGTTTGTGGCAATGGATGATCAATTAGGTCATTTTCGTCCTCCCTAGGCTTATTCTTGTCCAATTAGGGTTTTTAACCAATCTTGTGCATCCAATAGGTGTGTTTGTGTCATTGGATGATCAATTAGGTCATTTTCGTCCTCCCTAGGCTTATTCTTGTCCAATTAGGGTTTTTAACCAATCTTGTGCATCCAATAAGTTGAGTTGTGTCATTCGATTAACATTTAGGTCATTTTCGTCCTCCGTAGGCTTATTCTTGTCCAATTAGGGTTTTTAACCAATCTTGTGCATCCAATAGGTGTGTTTGTGTCATTGGATGATCAATTAGGTCATTTTCGTCCTCCCTAGGCTTATTCTTGTCCAATTAGGGTTTTTAACCAATCTTGTGCATCCAATAGGTGTGTTTGTGTCATTGGATGATCAATTAGGTCATTTTCGTCCTCCCTAGGCATATTCTTGTCCAAATTCGGGTTTTTAACCAATCTTGTGCATCCAATAGGTGTGTTTGGTTCATTGGATGATCAATTAGGTCATTTTCATCCTCCCTAGGCATATTCTTGTCCAATTAGGGTTTTTAACCAATCTTGTGCATCCAATAGGTGTGTTTGTGTCATTGGATGATCAATTAGGTCATTTTCGTCCTCCCTAGGCTTATTCTTGTCCAATTAGGGTTTTTAACCAATCTTGTGCATCCAATAGGTGTGTTTGTGTCATTGGATGATCAATTAGGTCATTTTCTTCCTCCCTAGGCTTATTCTTGTCCAATTAGGGTTTTTAACCAATCTTGTGCATCCAATAACTTTGTTTATGTCATTGGATGATCAATTAGGTCATTTTCGTCCTCCCTAGGCTTATTCTGGTCCAATTAGGGTTTTTAACCAATCTTGTGCATCCAAAAAGTTTCTTTATGTCATTGAATTAATATTTAGGTCATTTTCGTCCTCCCTTGGCATATTCTTGTCCAATTAGGGTTTTTAACCAATCTTGTGCATCCAATAGGTGTGTTTGTGTCATTGGATGATCAATTAGGTCATTTTCGTCCTCCCTAGGCTTATTCTTGTCCAATTAGGGTTTTTAACCAATCTTGTGCATCCAATAGGTGTGTTTGTGTCATTGGATGATCAATTAGGTCATTTTCGTCCTCCCTAGGCTTATTCTTGTCCAATTAGGGTTTTTAACCAATCTTGTGCATCCAATAGGTGTGTTTGTGTCATTGGATGATCAATTAGGTCATTTTCGTCCTTTCTATGCTTATTTTTGTCCAATTAGGGTTTTTAAGCAATCTTGTGCATCCAATAAGTTCATTTGTGTCATTGGATGATCAATTAGGTCATTTTCGTCCTCCCTAGGCATATTCTTGTCCAACTAGGGTTTCTAACCAATCTTGTGCTTCCAATAGATGTGTTTGTGTCATTGGATGATCAATTAGGTCATTTTCGTCCTCCCTAGGCTTATTCTTGTCCAATTAGGGTTTTTAACCAATCTTGTGCATCCAATAGGTGTGTTTGTGTCATTGGATGATCAATTAGGTCATTTTCGTCCTCCCTAGGCTTATTCTTGTCCAATTAGGGTTTTTAACCAATCTTGTGCATCCAATAGGTGTGTTTGTGTCATTGGATGATCAATTAGGTCATTTTCGTCCTCCCTAGGCTTATTCTTGTCCAATTAGGGTTTTTAACCAATCTTGTGCATCCAATAAATTTGTTTGTGTCATTGAATTAATATTTAGGTCATTTTCGTCCTCCCTAGGCGTATTCTTGTCCAATTAGGGTTTTTAACCAATCTTGTGCATCCAATAAGTTCATTTGTGTCATTGGATTAACATTTAGGTCATTTTCGTCCTCCCTAGGCATATTCTTGTCCAATTAGGGTTTTTAACCAATCTTGTGCTTCCAATAGGTGTGTTTGTTATATTGGATGATCAATTAGGTCATTTCCGTCCTCCCTAGGCTTATTCTTGTCCAATTAGGGTTTTTAACCAATCTGGTGCATCCAATAAGTTTGTTTATGTCATTGAATTAATATTTAGGTCATTTTCGTCCTCCCTAGGTATATTCTTGTCCAATTAGGGTTTTTATACAAATCTTGTGCATCCAATAGGTGTGTTTGTGTCATTGGATGATCAATTAGGTCATTTTCGTCCTCCCTAGGCATATTCTTGTCCGATTAGGGTTTTTAACCAATTTTGTGCATCCAATAAGTTTGTTTATGTCATTGAATTAATATTTAGGTCATTTTCGTCCTCCCTAGGCATATTCTTGTCCAATTAGGGTTTTTAACCAATCTTGTGCATCCAATAGGTGTGTTTGTGTCATTGGATGATCAATTAGGTCATTTTCGTCCTCCCTAGGCTTATTCTTGTCCAATTAGGGTTTTTAACCAATCTTGTGCATCCAATAAGTTCTTTTGTGTCATTGGATTAACATTTAGGTCATTTTCATCCTCCCTAGGCATATTCTTGTCCAATTAGGGTTTTTAACCAATCTTGTGCATCCAATAGGTGTGTTTGTGTCATTGGATGATCAATTAGGTCATTTTCTTCCTCCCTATGCTTATTCTTGTCCAATTAGGGTTTTTAACCAATCTTGTGTATCCAATAAGTTTGTTTGTTTCATTGAATTAATATTTAGGTCATTTTCGTCCTCCCTAGGCTTAATCTTGTCCAATAAGGGTTTTTAACCAATCTTGTGCATCCAATAAGTTCATTTGTGTCATTGCATGATCAATTAGGTCATTTTCGTCCTCCCTAGGCTTATTCATGTCCAATTAGGGTTTTTAACCAATCTTGTGCATCCAATAAGTTCATTTGTGTCATTGGATTAACATTTAGGTCATTTTCGTCCTCCCTAGGCTTATTCTTGTCCAATTAGGGTTTTTAACCAATCTTGTGCATCCAATAGGTGTGTTTGTGTCATTGGATGATCAATTAGGTCATTTTCGTCCTCCCTAGGCATATTCTTGTCCAATTAGGGTTTTTAACCAATCTTGTGCATCCAATAGGTGTGTTTGTGGCAATGGATGATCATTTTAGGTCATTTTCGTACTCCCGAGGCATATTCTTGTCCAATTAGGGTTTTTAATCAATCTTGTGCATCCAATAGGTGTGTTTGTGTCATTGGATGATCAATTAGGTCATTTTCGTCCTCCCTAGGCTTATTCTTGTCCAATTAGGGTTTTTAACCAATCTTGTGCATCCAATAGGTGTGTTTGTGTCATTGGATGATCAATTAGGTCATTTTCGTCCTCCCTAGGCTAATTCTTGTCCAATTAGGGTTTTTAACCAATCTTGTGCATCCAATAGGTGTGTTTGTGTCATTGGATGATCAATTAGGTCATTTTCGTCCTCCCTAGGTTTATTCTTGCCCAATTAGGGTTTTAACCAATCTTGTGCATCCAATAAGTTGAGTTGTGTCAATGGATTAGCATTTAGGTCATTTTCGTCCTCCCTAGGCATATTCTTGTCCAATTAGGGTTTTTAACCAATCTTGTGCATTCAATAGGTGTGTTTGTGTCATTGGATGATCAATTAGGTCATTTACGTCCTCCCTAGGCTTATTCTTGTCCAACTAGGGTTTTTAACCAATCTTGTGCATCCAATAGGTGTGTTTGTGTCATTGGATGATCAATTAGGTTATTTTCGTCCTCCCTAGGCTTATTCTTGTCCAATTAGGGTTTTTAACCAATCTTGTGCATCCAATAGGTGTGTTTGTGTCATTGGATGATCAATTAGGTCATTTTCGTCCTCCCTAGGCTTATTCTTGCCCAATTAGGGTTTTTAACCAATCTTGTGCATCCAATAAGTTGAGTTGTGTCATTGGACTAGCATTTAGGTCATTTTCGTCCTCCCTAGGCTTATTCTTGTCCAATTAGGGTTTTTAACCAATCTTGTGCTTCCAATAGGTGCGTTTGTGTCATTGGATGATCAATTAGGTCATTTTCGTCCTCCCTAGGCCTATTCTTCTCCAATTAGGGTTTTTAACCAATCTTGTGCATCCAATAGGTGTGTTTGTGTCATTGGATGATCAATTAGGTCATTTTCGTCCTCCCTAGGCTTATTCTTGTCCAATTAGGGTTTTTAACCAATCTTGTGCATCCAATAGGTGTGTTTGTGTCATTGGATGATCAATTAGGTCATTTTCGTCCTCCCTAGGCTTATTCTTGTCCAATTAGGGTTTTTAACTAATCTTGTGCATCCAATAAGTTCATTTGTGTCATTGGATGATCAATTAGGTCATTTTCGTCCTTTCTATGCTGATTCTTGTCCAATTAGGTTTTTTAACCAATCTTGTGCGTCCAATAAGTGTGTTTGTGTCATTGGATGATCAATTAGGTCATTTTCGTCCTCCCTAGGCTTATTCTTGTCCAAATAGGGTTTTTAACCAATTTTGTGCATCCAATAGGTGTGTTTGTGTCATTGGATGATCAATTAGGTCATTTTCGTCCTCCCTAGGCTTATCTTGTCCAATTAGGGTTTTTAACCAATCTTGTGCATCCAATAGGTGTGTTTGTGTCATTGGATGATCAATTAGGTCATTTTCATCCTCCCTAGGCTTATTCTTGTCCAATTAGGGTTTTTAACCAATCTTGTACATCCAATACGTTGAGTTGTGTCATTGGATTAACATTTAGGTCATTTTCGTCCTCCCTAGGCTTATTCTTGTCCAATTAGGGTTTTTAACCAATCTTGTGCATCCAATAAGTTCATTTGTGTCATTGGATTAACATTTAGGTCATTTTCGTCCTCCCTAAGCATATTCTTGTCCAATTAGGGTTTTTAACCAATCTTGTGCATCCAATAGGTGTGTATGTGTCATTGGATGATCAATTAGGTTATTTTCGTCCTCCATAGGCTTATTCTTGTCCAATTAGGGTTTTTAACCAATCTTGTGCATCCAATAGGTGCTTAACCAATCTTGTGCATCCAATAGGTGTGTTTGTGGCAATAGATGATCAATTAGGTCATTTTCGTCCTCCTTAGGCTTATTTTTGTCCAATTAGGATTTTTAACCAATCTTGTGCATCCAATAGGTGTGTTTGTGTCATTGGATGATCAATTAGGTCATCTTCGTCCTCCCTAGGCTTATTCTTGTCCAATTAGGGTTTTTATTCAACCTTGTGCATCCAATAACTTGAGTTGTGTCATTGGATTAACATTTAGGTCATTTTCGTCCTGCCTAGGCTTATTCTTGTCCAATTAGGGTTTTTAACCAATCTTGTGCATCCAATAAGTTGAGTTGTGTCATTGGATTAACATTTAGGTCATTTTCGTCCTCCCTAGGCATATTCTAGTCCAATTAGGGTTTTTAACCAATCTTGTGCATCCAATAAGTGTTTAACCAATCTTGTGCATCCAATAGGTGTGTTTGTGGCAATAGATGATCAATTAGGTCATTTTCGTCCTCCCTAGGCTTATTCTTGTCCAATTAAGGTTTTTAACCGATCTTGTGCATCCAATAGGTGTGTTTGTGTCATTGGATGATCAATTAGGTCATTTTCGTCCTCTCTAGGCATATTATTGTCCAATTATGGTTTTTAACCAATCTTGTGCATCAAATAGGTGTGTTTGTGTCATTGGATGATCAATTAGGTCATTTTCGTCCTCCCTAGGCTTATTCTTGTCCAATTAGGGTTTTTAACCAATCTTGTACATCCAATACGTTGAGTTGTGTCATTGGATTAACATTTAGGTCATTTTCGTCCTCCCTAGGCTTATTCTTGTCCAATTAGGGTTTTTAACCAATCTTGTGCATCCAATAAGTTCATTTGTGTCATTAGATTAATATTTAGGTCATTTTCGTCCTCCCTAAGCATATTCTTGTCCAATTAGGGTTTTTAACCAATCTTGTGCATCCAATAGGTGTGTATGTGTCATTGGATGATCAATTAGGTTATTTTCGTCCTCCCTAGGCTTATTCTTGTCCAATTAGGGTTTTTAACCAATCTTGTGCATCCAATAGGTGCTTAACCAATCTTGTGCATCCAATAGGTGTGTTTGTGGCAATAGATGATCAATTAGGTCATTTTCGTCCTCCCTAGGCTTATT
>JBBPBR010001402.1:0-21432 GCA_037974775.1 Cicer pinnatifidum | reverse complement strand
GGTTAAAAACCCTAATTGGACAAGAATATGCCTAGGGAGGACGAAAATGACCTAAATGTTAATCCAATGACACAAATGAACTTATTAGATGTACAAGATTGGTTAAAAACCCTAATTGGACAAGAATAAGCCTAGGGAGGACGAAAATAACCTAATTGATCATCCAATGACACAAACACACCTATTGGATGCACAAGATTGGTTAAAAACCCTAATTGGACAAAAATATGCCTAGGGAGGACGAAAATGACCTAATTGATCATCCAATGATACAAACACACCTATTGGATGCACAAGATCGGTTAAAAACCCTAATTGGGCAAGAATAAGCCTTGGGAGGACGAAAATGACCTAATTGATCATCCAATGACACAAACACACCTATTGGATGCACAACATTGGTTAAAAACCCTAATTGGACAAGAATATGCCTAGGGAGGACGAAAATGACCTAATTGATCTTCGAATGACACAAATGAACTTATTGGATGCACAAGATTAGTTAAAAACCCTAATTAGACAAGAATAAGCCTAGGGAGGACGAAAATAACCTAATTTATCATCCAATAACACAAACACACCTATTGGATGCACAAGATTGGTCTAAAACTCAAATTGGACAAGAATATGCCTAAGGAGGACGAAAATGACCTAAATGTTAATCCAATGACACAAATGAACGTATTGGATGCCCAAGATTGGTTAAAAACCATAATTGGACAAGAATAAGCATAGGGAGGACGAAAATGACCTAAATGTTAATCCAATGACACAACTCAACTTATTGGAAGCACAAGATTGGTTAAAAACCCTAATTGGATAAGAATAAGCCTAGGGAGGACGAAAATGACCTAATTGATCATCCAATGACACAAACACACCTATTGGATGCACAAGATTGGTTAAAAACCCTAATTGGACAAGAATATGCCTAGGGAGGACGAAAATAACCTAATTGATCATCCAATGACACAAACACACCTATTGGATGCACAAGATTGGTTAAAAACCCTAATTGGACAAGAATATGCCTAGGGAGGACGAAAATGACCTAATTAATCATCCAATGAAACAAATGAACTTATTGGATGCACAAGATTAGTTAAAAACCCTAATTGGACAAGAATAAGCCTAGGGACGACGAAAATAACCTAATTGATCATCCAATGACACAAACACACCTATTGGATGCACAAGATTGGTTAAAAACCCTAATTGGACAAGAATATACCTTGGGAGGACGAAAATGACCTACATATTAATTCAATGACACAAACAAACTTATCGGATGCACAAGATTGGTTAAAAACCCTAATTGGACAAGAATATGCCTAGGGAGGACGAAAATGACCTAATTGATCATCCAATGACACAAACACACCTATTGGATGCACAAGATTGGTTAAAAACCCTAATTGGACAAGAATATGCCTAGGGAGGACGAAAATGACCTAATTGATCATCCAATGACACAAACACACCTATTGGATGCACAAGATTGGTTAAAAACCCTAATTGGACAAGAATAAGCGTAGGGAGAACGTAAATGACCTAAATGTTAATCCAATGACACAACTTAACTTATTGGATGCACAAGATTGGTTAAAAACCCTAATTGGACAAGAATAAGCCTAGGGAGGACGAAAATGACCTAATTGATCATCCAATGACACAAACACACCTATTGGATGCACAAGATTGGTTAAAAACCCTAATTGGACAAGAATATGCCTAGGGAGGACGAAAATGACCTAATTGATCATCCAATGACACAAACACACCTATTGGATGCACAAGATTGGTTAAAAACCCTAACTAGACAAGAATATGCCTAGGGAGGAAGAAAATGACCTAATTGATCATCCAATGACACAAACACACCTATTGGATGCACAAGATTGGTTAAAAACCCTAATTGGACAAGAATATGCCTAGGGAGGATGAAAATGACCTAAATGTTAATCCAATGACACAAATGAACTTATTGGATGTACAAGATTGGTTAAAAATCCTAATTGGACAAGAATAAGCCTAGGGAGGACGAAAATGACCTAATTGATCATCCAATGACACAAACACACCTATTGGATGCACAAGATTGGTTAAAAACCCTAATTGGACAAGAATATGCCTAGGGAGGACGAAAATGACCTAATTGATCATCCAATGACACAAACACACCTATTGGATGCACAAGATTCGTTAAAAACCCTAATTGGACAAGAATATGCATTGGGAAGACGAAAATCACCTAATTGATCATCCAATGACACAAACACACCTATCGGATGCACAAGATTGGTTAAAAACCCTAATTGGACAAGAATATGCCTAGGGAGGACGAAAATGACCTAAATATTAATTCAATGACACAAACAATGTTATTGGATGCACAAGATTGGTTAAAAACCCTAATTGGACAAGAATAAGCCTAGGGAGGACGTAAATGACCTAATTGATCATCCAATAACACAAACACACCTATTGGATGCACAAGATTGGTTAAAAACCCTAATTGGACAAGAATAAGCCTAGGGAGGACGAAAATGACCTAATTGATCATCCAATGTAACAAACACACCTATTGGATGCACAAGATTGGTTAAAAACCCTAATTGGACAAGAATATGCCTAGGGAGGACGAAAATGACCTAAATATTAATTCAATGACACAAACAAAGTTATTGGATGCACAAGATTGGTTAAAAACCCTAATTGGACAAGAATAAGCCTAGGGAGGACGTAAATGACCTAATTGATCATCCAATGACACAAGCACACCTATTGGATGCACATGATCGGTTAAAAACCCTAATTGGACAAGAATAAGCCTAGAGAGGACGAAAATGACCTAATTGATCATCCAATGACACAAACACACCTATTGGATGCACAAGATTGGTTAAAAACCCTAATTGGACAAGAATATGCCTAGGGAGGACGAAAATGACCTAATTGATCATCCAATGACACAAACACACCTATTGGATGTACAAGATTGGTTAAAAACCCTAATTGGACAAGAATATGCCTAGGGAGGACGAAAATAACCTAAATATTAATTCAATGACATAAACAAACTTGTTGGATGCACAAGATTGGTTAAAAACCCTAATTGGACAAGAATAAGCCTAGGGAGGACGAAAATGACCTAATTGATCATCCAATGACACAAACACACCTATTGGACGCACAAGATTGGTTAAAAACCCTAATTGGACAAGAATAAGCCTAGGGAAGACGAAAATGACCTAATTGATCATCCAATGACACAAACACACCTATTGGATGCACAAGATTGGTTAAAAACCCTAATTGGACAAGAATATGCCTAGGGAGGACGAAAATGACCTAATTGATCATCCAATGACACAAACACACCTATTGGATGCACAAGAATTGTTAAAAACCCTAATTGGACAAGAATAAGCCTAGGGAGGACGAAAATGACCTAATTGATCATCCAATGACACAAACACACCTATTGGATGCACAAGATTGGTTAAAAACCCTAATTGGACAAGAATACGCCTAGGGAGGACGAAAATGACCTAAATGTTAATCCAATGACACAAATGAACTTATTGGATGCACAAGATTGGTTAAAAACCCTAATTGGACAAGAATAAGCCTAGGGAAGACGAAAATGACCTAATTGATCATCCAATGACACAAACACACCTATTGGATGCACAAGATTGGTTAAAAACCCTAATTGGACAAGAATATGCCTAGGGAGGACGAAAATGACCTAATTGATCATCCAATGACACAAACACACCTATTGGATGCACAAGATTCGTTAAAAACTCTAATTGGACAAGAATAAGCCTAGGGAGGACGAAAATGACCTAATTGATCATCCAATGACACAAACACACCTATTGGATGCACAAGATTGGTTAACAAACCCTAATTGGACAAGAATATGCCTAGGGAGGACAGAAATGACCTAATTGATCATCTAATGACTCAAACACACATATTGGATGCACAAGATTGGTTAAAAATCCTAATTGGACAAGAATAAGCCTAGGGAGGACGAAAATGACCTAATTGATCATCCAATGACACAAACACACCTATTGGTTGCACAAGATTGGTTAAAAACCCTAATTGGACAAGAATAAGCCTAGGGAGGACGAAAATGACCTAATTGATCATCCAATAACATAAACACACCTATTGGATGTACAAGATTGGTTAAAAACCCTAATTCGACAAGAATATGCCTAGGGAGGACGAAAATGACCTAAATTGATCAT
Source organism: Cicer pinnatifidum (assembly GCA_037974775.1). Classification (NCBI taxonomy): domain Eukaryota; kingdom Viridiplantae; phylum Streptophyta; class Magnoliopsida; order Fabales; family Fabaceae; genus Cicer; species Cicer pinnatifidum. Next base: position 17,167 of record JBBPBR010001402.1, on the reverse strand, counting down.
CCAATGACACAAACACACCTATTGGATGCACAAGATTGGTTAAAAACCCTAATTGGACAAGAATAAGCCTAGGGAGGACGAAAATGACCTAATTGAACATCCAATGACACAAACACACCTATTGGATGCACAAGATTGGTTAAAAACCCTAACTGGACAAGAATATGCCTAGGGAGGACGAAAATGACCTAATTGATCATCCAATGACACAAACACACCTATTGGATGCACAAGATTGGTTAAAAACCCTAATTGGACAAGAATATGCCTAGGGAGGACGAAAATGACCTAATTGATCATCCAATGACACAAACACACCTATTGGATGCACAAGATTGGTTAAAAACCCTAATTGGACAAGAATATGCCTAGGGAGGACGAATATGACCTAAATGTTAATCCAATAACACAAATCAACTTATTGGATGCACAAGATTGGTTAAAAACCCTAATTGGACAAGAATAAGCCTAGGGACGACGAAAATAACCTATTTGATCATCCAATGACACAAACACACCTATTGGATGCACAAGATTGGTTAAAAACCCTAATTGGACAAGAATATGCCTAGGGATGACGGAAATGACCTAAATGTTAATCCAATGACACAAATGAACTTATTGGATGCACAAGATTGGTTAAAAACCCTAATTGGACAAGAATAAGCCTAGGGAGGACGAAAATGACCTAATTGATCATCCAATGACACAAACACACCTATTGGATGCACAAGATTGGTTAAAAACCCTAATTGGACAAGAATATGCCTAGGGAGGACGAAAATGACCTAAATATTAACTCAATGACACAAACAAAGTTATTGGATGAACAAGATTGGTTAAAAACCCTAATTGGACAAGAATAAGCCTAGGGAGGATGAAAATGACCTAATTGATCATCCAATGACACAAGCACACCTATTGGATGCACAAGATTGGTTAAAAACCCTAATTGGACAAGAATATGCCTAGGGAGGACGAAAATGACCTAAATATTAATTCAATGACACAAACACACCTATTGGATGCACAAGATTGGTTAAAAACCCTAATTGGACAAGAATAAGCCTAAGGAGGACGAAAATGACCTAATTGATCATCCAATGACACAAACACACCTATTGGATGCACAAGATTAATTAAAAACCCTAATTGGACAAGAATAAGCCTAGGGAGGACGAAAATGACCTAATTGATCATCCAATGACACAAACACACCTATTGGATGCACAAGATTGGTTAAAAACCCTAATTGGACAAGAATAAGCCTAGGGAGGACGAAAATGACCTAAATGTTAATCCAATGACACAACTCAACTTATTGGATGCACAAGATTGGTTAAAAACCTTAATTGGACAAGAATAAGCATAGGGAGGACGAAAATGACCTAATTGATCATCCAATGACACAAACACACCTATTGGATGCACAAGATTGGCTAAAAACCATAATTGGACAAGAATATGCTTAGGGAGGACGAAAATGACCTAAATATTAATTTAATGACACAAACAAACTTATCGGATGCACAAGATTGGTTAAAACCCCTAATTGGACAAGAATAAGCCTACGAAGGACAAAAATGACCTAATTGATCATCCAAAGACACAAACACACCTATTGGATGCACAAGATTGGATAAAAACCCTAATTGAAAAAGAATAAGCCTAGGGAGGACGTAAATGACCTAATTGATCATCCAATGACACAAACACACCTATTGGATGCACAAGATTGGTTAAAAACCCTAATTGGACAAGAATATGCCTAGGGAGGACGAAAATGACCTAATTGATCATCCAATGACACAAACACACCTATTGGATGCACAAGATTGGTTAAAAACCCTAATTGGACAAGAATATGCCTATGGAGGACGAAAATGACCTAATTGATCATCCAATGACATAAACACACCTATTGGATGCACAAGATTAGTTAAAAACCCTAATTGGACAAGAATAAGCCTAGGGAGGACGGAAATGGCCTAAATGTTAATCCAATGACACAACCCAACTTATTGGATGCACAAGATTGGTTAAAAACCCTAATTGGACAAGAATAAGCCTAGGGAGGACGAAAATGACCTAATTGATCATCCAATGACACAAACAAACCTATTGGATGCACAAGATTGGTTAAAAACCCTAATTGGACAAGAATAAGCCTAGGGAGCACGAAAATGACCTAATTGATCATCCAATGACACAAACACACCTATTGGATGCACAAGATTGGTTAAAAACCCTAGTTGGACAAGAATAAGCATAGGGAGGACGAAAATGACCTAATTGATCATCCAATGACACAAACACACCTATTGGATGCACAAGATTGGTTAAAAACCCTAATTGGACAAGAATATGCCTAGGGAGGACGAAAATGACCTAATTGATCATCCAATGACACAAACACACCTATTGGATGCACAAGATTGGTTAAAAACCCTAATTGGACAAGAATATGCCTAGGGAGGACGAAAATGACCTAATTGATCATCCAATGACACAAATGAACTTATCGGATGCACACGATTAGTTAAAAACCCTAATTGGACAAGAATATGCATAGGGAGGAAGAAAATAACCTAATTGATCATCCAATGACACAAACACACCTATTGGATGCACAAGATTGGTTAAAAACCCTAATTGGACAAGAATATGCCTAGGGAGGACGAAAATGACCTAATTGATCATCCAATGACACAAACACACCTATTGGATGCACAAGATTGGTTAAAAACCCTAATTGGACAAGAATATGCCTAGGGAGGACGAAAATGACCTAATTGATCATCCAATGACACAAACACACCTATTGGATGCACAAGATTGGTTAAAAACCCTAATTGGACAAAAATAAGCGTAGGGAGAACGAAAATGACCTAAATATTAATCCAATGACACAACTCAACTTATTGGATGCACAAGATTGGTTAAAAACCCTAATTGGACAAGAATAAGCCTAGGGAGGACGAAAATGACCTAATTGATCATCCAATGACACAAACACACCTATTGGATGCACAAGATTGGTTAAAAACCCTAATTGGACAAGAATATGCCTAGGGAGGACGAAAATGACCTAAATATTAATTCAATGACACAAACAACGTTATTGGATGCACAAGATTGGTTAAAAACCCTAATTTGACAAGAATAAGCCTAGGGAGGACGAAAATGACCTAATTGATCATCCAATGACACAAACACACCTATTGGATGCACAAGATTGGTTAAAAACCCTAGTTGGACAAGAATATGCCTAGGGAGGACGAAAATTACCTAATTGATCATCCAATGACACAAATGAACTTATTGGATGCACAAGATTGGTTAAAAACCCTAATTGGACAAGAATAAGTATAGAAAGGACGAAAATGACCTAATTGATCATCCAATGACACAAACACACCTATTGGATGCACAAGATTGGTTAAAAACCCTAATTGGACAAGAATATGCCTAGGGAGGACGAAAATGACCTAATTGATCATCCAATGACACAAACACACCTATTGGATGCACAAGATTGGTTAAAAACCCTAATTGGACAAGAATATGCCTAGGGAGGACGAAAATGACCTAAATATTAATTCAATGACACAAACAAAGTTATTGGATGCACAAGATTGGTTAAAAACCCTAATTTGACAAGAATAAGTCAAGGGAGGACGAAAATGACCTAACCGATCATCCAATGACACAAACACACCTATTGGATGCACAAGATTGGTTAAAAACCCTAATTGGACAAGAATAAGCCTAGGGAGGACGAAAATGACCTAATTGATCATCCAATGACACAAACACACCTATTGGATGCACAAAATTGTTTAAAAACCCTATTTGGACAAGAATAAGCCTAGGGTGGACGAAAATGACCTAATTGATCATCCAATAACACAAACACACCTATTGGATGCACAAGATTGGTTAAAAACCCTAATTGGACAAGAATGAGCCTAGGGAGGATCAAAGTGACCTAATTGATCATCCAATGACACAAACACACCTATTGGATGCACAAGATTGGTTAAAAACCCTAATTGGACAAGAATATGCCTAGGGAGGACGAAAATGACCTAATTGATCATCCAATGACACAAACACACCTATTGGATGCACAAGATTGGTTAAAAACCCTAATTGGACAAGAATAAGCCTAGGGAGGACGAAAATGACCTAATTGATCATCCAATGACACAAACACACCTATTGGATGCACAAGATTGGTTAAAAACCCTAATTGGACAAGAATATGCCTAGGGAGGACGAAAATGACCCAAATATTAATTCAATGACACAAACAAAGTTATTGGATGCACAAGATTGGTTAAAAACCCTAATTGGACAAGAATAAGCCTAGGGAGGACGAAAATGACCTAATTGATCATCCAATGACACAAACACACCTATTGGATGCACAAGATTGGTTAAAAACCCTAATTGGACAAGAATATGCCTAGGGAGGATGAAAATGACCTAAATATTAATTCAATGACACTAACAAACTTATTGGATGCACAAGATTGGTTAAAAACCCTAATTGGACAAGAATAAGCCTAGCGAGGACGAAAATGACCTAATTGATCATCCAATGACACAAACACACCTATTGGATGCAGAAGATTGGTTAAAAACCCTAATTGGACAAGAATATGCCTAGGGAGGACGAAAATGACCTAAATATTAATTCAATGACACAAACAAAGTTATTGGATGCACAAGATTGGTTAAAAACCCTAATTGGACAAGAATAAGCCTAGGGAGGACGAAAATGACCTAATTGATCATTCAATGACAAAAACACACCTATTGGATGCACAAGATTGGTTAAAAACCCTAATTGGATAAGAATATGGTTAGGGAGAACAAAAATGACCTAAATGTTAATCCAATGACACAACTCAACTTATTGGATGCACAAGATTGGTTAAAAACCCTAATTGGACAAGAATAAGCCTAGGGAGGACGAAAATGACCTAATTGATCATCCAATGACACAAACACACCTATTGGATGCACAAGATTGGTTAAAAACCCTAGTTGGACAAGAACATGCCTAGGGAGGACGAAAATGACCTAATTGATCATCCAATGACACTAAAGAACTTATTTGATGCACAAGATTGGTTAAAAACCCTAATTGGACAAGAATAAGCCTAGGGAGGACGAAAATTACCTAATTGATCATCCAATGACACAAACACACCTATTGGATGCACAAGATTGGTTAAAAACCCTAACTGGACAAGAATAAGCCTAGGGAGAACGAAAATGACCTAAATGTTAATCAAATGACACAAATGAACTTATTGGATGCACAAGATTGATTAAAAACCCTAATTGGACAAGAATAAGCCTAGGGAGGACGAAAATGACCTAATTGCTCATCCAATGACACAAACACACCTATTGGATACACAAGATTGGTTAAAAACCCTAATTGGACAAGAATAAGCCTAGGGAGGACGAAAATGACCTAATTGATCATCCAATGACACAAACACACCTATTGGATGCACAAGATTGGTTAAAAACCCTAATTGGACAAGAATATGCCTAGGGAGGACGAAAATGACCTAAATATTAATTCAATGACACAAACAAACTTATTGGATGCACAAGATTGGTTAAAAACACTAATTGGACAAGAATAAGCCTAGGGTGGACGAAAATGACCTAATTGATCATCCAATGACACAAACACACCTATTGGATGCACAAGATTGGTTAAAAACCCTAATTGGACAAGAATATGCCTAGGGAGGACGAAAATGACCTAATTGATCATCCAATGACACAAACACACCTATTGGATGCACAAGATTGGTTTAAAACCCTAATTGGACAAGAATAAACCTAGGGAGAACGAAAATGACCTAAATGTTAATCCAATGACACAACTCAACTTATTGGATGCACAAGATTGGTTAAAAACCCTAATTGGACAAGAATAAGCCTAGGGAGGACGAAAATGACCTAATTGATCATCCAATGACACAAACACACCTATTGGATGCACAAGATTGGTTAAAAACCCTAATTGGACAAGAATAAGCCTAGGGAGGACGAAAATGACCTAATTGATCATCCAATGACACAAACACACCTATTAGATGCACAAGATTGGTTAAAAACCCTAATTGGACAAGAATATGCCTAGGGATGACGAAAATGACCTAAATATTAATTCAATGACACAAACAAAGTTAATGGATGCACAAGATTGGTTAAAAACCTTAATTGGACAAGAATAAGCCTAGGGAGGACGTAAATGACCTAATTGATCATCCAATGTCCCAAACAAACCTATTGGATGCACAAGATTGGTTAAAAACCCTAATTGGACAAGAATAAGCCTAGGGAGGACGAAAAAGACCTAATTGATCATCCAATGACACAAACACACCTATTGGATGCACAAGATTGGTTAAAAACCCTAATTGGACAAGAATAAGCCTAGGGAGGACGAAAACGACCTAATTGATCATCTATTGCCACAAACACACCTATTGGATGCACAAGATTGGTTAAACACCTATTGGTTGCACAAGATTGGTTAAAAACCCTAATTGGACAAGAATAAGCCTAGGGAGGACGAAAATAATCTAATTGATCATCCAATGACACATACACACCTATTGGATGCACAAGATTGGTTAAAAACCCTAATTGGACAAGAATAAGCCTAGGGAGGACGAAAATGACCTAAATGTTAATCCAATGACACAACTCAACTTATTGGATGCACAAGATTGGTTAAAAACCCTAATTGGGCAAGAATAAGGCTAGGGAGGACGAAAATGACCTAAATGTTAATCCAATGACACAAACACACCTATTGGATGCACAAGATTGGTTAAAAACCCTAATTGGACAAGAATATGCCTAGGGAAGACGAAAATGACCTAAATATTAATTCAATGACACAAACAAACTTATCGGATGCACAAGATTGGCTAAAAACCCTAATTGGACAAGAATAAGCCTAGGGAGGACGAAAATGACCTAATTGATCATCCAATGACACAAACACACCTATTGGATGCACAAGATTGGTTAAAAACCCTAATTGGACAAGAATATGCCTAGGGAAGACGAAAATGACCTAAATATTAATTCAATGACACAAACAAACTTATCGGATGCACAAAATTGGTTAAAAACCCTAATTGGACAAGAATAAGCCTAGGAAGGACGAAAATGACCTAATTGATCATCCAATGACAAAAACACACCTATTAGATGCACAAGATTGGTTAAAAACCCTAATTGGACAAGAATAAGCCTAGGGAGGACGAAAATGACCTAATTGATCATCCAATGACACAAACACACCTATTGGATGCACAAGATTGGTTAAAAACCCTAATTGGACAAGAATATGCCTAGGGAGGACGAAAATGACCTAATTGATCATCCAATGACACAAACAAACATATTGGATGAACAAGATTGGTTAAAAACCCTAATTGGACAAGAATAAGCCTAGGGAGGACGAAAATGACCTAATTGATTATCCAATGACACAAACACACCTATTTGATGCACAAGATTGGTTAAAAACCCTAATTGGACAAGAATATGCCTAGGGAGGACGAAAATGACCTAAATATTAATTCAATGACACAAACAAACTTATCGGATGCCCAAGATTGGTTAAAAACCCTAATTGGACAAGAATAAGCCTAGGGAGGACGAAAATGACCTAATTGATCATCCAATGACACAAACACACCTATTGGATGCACAAGATTGGTTAAAAACCCTAATTGGACAAGAATATGCCTAGGGAGGACGAAAATGACCTAATTGATCATCCAATGACACAAATGAACTTATTGGATGCACAAGATTAGTTAAAAACCCTAATTGGACAAGAATAAGCCTAGAGATGACGAAAATGACCTAATTGATCATCCAATGACACAAACACACCTATTGGATGCACAAGATTGGTTAAAAACCCTAATTGGACAAGAATATGCCTAGGGAGAACAAAAATGACCTAAATGTAAATCCAATGACACAAATGAACTTATTGGATGCACAAGATTGGTTAAAATCCCTAATTGGACAAGAATAAGCCTAGGGAGGACGAAAATGACCTAATTGATCATCCAATGACACAAACACACCTATTGGATGCACAAGATTGGTTAAAAACCCTAATTGGATAAGAATATGCCTAGGGAGGACGAAAATGACCTAAATGTTAATCCAATGACACAAATGAACTTATTGGATGCACAAGATTGGTTAAAATCCCTAATTGGACAAGAATAAGCCTAGGGACGACGAAAATGACCTAATTGATCATGCAATGACACAAACACACCTATTGGATGCACAAGATTGGTTAAAAACCCTAATTGGACAAGAATATGCCTAGGGAGGACGAAAATGACCTAAATATTAATTCAATGACACAAACAAAGTTATTGGATGCACAAGATTGGTTTAAAACCCTAATTGGAAAACAATAAGGCTAGGGAGGACGAAAATGACCTAATTGATCATCCAATGTCACAAACACACCTATTGGATGCACAAGATTGGTTAAAACCCCTAATTGGACAAGGATAAGCCTAGGGAGGACGAAAATGACCTAATTGATCATCCAATGACTCAAACACACCTATTGGATGCACAAGATTGGTTAAAAACCCTAATTGGACAAGAATATGCCTAGGGAGGACGAAAATGACCTAATTGATGATCCAATGACACAAACACACCAATTGGATGCACAAGATTGGTTAAAAACCATAATTGGACAAGAATAAGCCTAGGGAGGACGAAAATGACCTAATTGATCATCCAATGACACAAACACACCTATTGGATGCACAAGATTGGTTAAAAACCCTAATTGGACAAAGAATATGCCTAGGGAGGACGAAAATGACCTAAATGTTATTCCAATAACACAAATGAAATTATTGGATGCACAAGATTGGTTAAAAACACTAATTGGACAAGAATAAGCCTAGGGAGAACGAAAGTGACCTAAATTTTAATCCAATGACACAACTCAACTTATTGGATGCACAAGATTGGTTAAAAACCCTAATTGGACAAGAATAAGCCTAGGGAGGACGAAAATGACCTAATTGATCATCCAATGACACAAACACACCTATTGGATGCACAAGATCGGTTAAAAACCCTAATTGGACAAGAATATGCCTAGGGAGGACGAAAATGACCTAAATATTAATTCAATGACACAAACAAAGTTATTGGATGCACAAGATTGGTTAAAAGCCCTAATTGGACAAGAATATGCCTACGCAGGACGAAAATGACCTAATTGATCATCCATTGACACAAACACACCTATTGGATGCACAAGATTGGTTAAAAACCCTAATTGGACAAGAATATGCCTAGGGAGGACGAAAATGACCTAATTGATCATCCAATGACACAAACACACCTATTGGATGCACAAGATTGGTTAAAAACCCTAATTGTACAAGAATATGCCTAGGGAGGACGAAAATGACCTAATTGATCATCCAATGACACAAACACACCTATTGGATGCACAAGATTGGTTAAAAACCCTAATTGGGCAAGAATAAGCCTAGGGAAGACGAAAATGACCTAATTGATCATCCAATGACTCAAATGAACTTATTGGATGCACAAGATTAGTTAAAAACCCTAATTGGACAAGAATAAGCCTAGGGAGGACGAAAATAACCTAATTGATCATCCAATGACACAAACACACCTATTGGATGCACAAGATTGGTCTAAAACTCTAATTGGACAAGAATATGCCTAGGGAGTACGAAAATGACCTAAATGTTAATCCAATGACACAAATGAACGTATTGGGTGCACAAGATTGGTTAAAAACCCTAATTGGACAAGAATAAGCCTAGGGAGGACGAAAATAACCTAATTGATCATCCAATGACACAAAAACACCTATTGGATGCACAAGATTGGTTTAAAACCTTAATTGGACAAGAATATGCCTAGGGAGGACGAAAATGACCTAATTGATTATCCAATGACACAAACACACCTATTGGATGCACAAGATTGGTTAAAAACCCTAATTGGAAAAGAATAAGCCTAGGGAGGACGAAAATAACCTAACTGATCATCCAATGACACAAACGAACGTATTGGATGCACAAGATTAGTTAAAAACCCTAATTGGACAAGAATATGCCTAGGGAGGACGAAAATAACCTAATTGATCATCCAATGACACAAACACACCTATTGGATGCACAAGATCGGTTAAAAACCCTAATTGGACAAGAATATGCCTAGGGAGGACGAAAATGACCTAATTGATCATCCAATGACACAAACACACCTATTGGATGCACAAGATCGGTTAAAAACCTTAATTGGACAAGAATATGCCTAGGGAGGACGAAAATGACCTAAATATTAATTCAATGACACAAACAAAGTTATTGGATGCACAAGATTGGTTAAAAGCCCTAATTGGACAAGAATATGCCTACGCAGGACGAAAATGACCTAATTGATCTTCCAATGACACAAACACACCTATTGGATGCACAAGATTGGTTAAAAACCCTAATTGGACAAGAATATGCCTAGGGAGGACGAAAATGACCTAATTGATCATCCAATGACACAAACATACCTATTGGATGCACAAGATTGGTTAAAAACCCTAATTGGACAAGAAGATGCCTAGGGAGGACGAAAATGACCTAAATATTAATTTAATGACACAAACAAATTCATCGGAAGCACAAGATTTGTTAAAAACCCTAATTGGACAAGAATAAGCCTAGGGAGGACGAAAATGACCTAATTGATCATCCAATGACACAAACACACCTATTGGATGCACAAGATTGGTTAAAAACCCTAATTGGACAAGAATATGCCTAGGGAGGACGAAAATGACCTAATTGATCATCCAATGACACAAACACACCTATTGGATGCACAAGATTGGTTAAAAACCCTAATTGGACAAGAATTTGCCTAAGGAGGACGAAAATGACCTAATCGATCATCCAATGACACAAACACACCTATTGGATGCACAAGATTGGTTAAAAACCCTAATTGGACAAAAATAAGCCTAGGGAGGATGAAAATGACCTAATTGATCATCCAATGACACAAACACACCAATTGGATGCACAAGATTGGTTAAAAACCCTAATTGGACAAGAATATGCCTAGGGAGGACGAAAATGACCTAATTGATCATCCAATGACACAAACACACCTATTGGATGCACAAGATTGGTTAAAAACCCTAATTGGACAAGAATATGCCTAGGGAGGACGAAAATGACCTAATTGATCATCCAATGACACAAACACACCTATTGGATGCACAAGATTTGTTAAAAACCCTTATTGGACAAGAATATGCCTAGGGAGGACAAAAATGACCTAAATATTAATTCAATGACACAAACAAAGTTATTGGATGCACAAGATTGGTTAAAAACCCTAATTGGACAAGAATAAGCCTAGGGAGGACGTAAATGACCTAATTGATCATCCAATGACACAAACACACCTATTGGATGCACAAGATTGGTTAAAAACCCTAATTGGACAAGAATATGCCTAGGGAGGACGAAAATGACCTAATTGATCATCCAATGACACAAACACACCTATTGGATGCACAAGATTGGTTAAAAACCCTAATTAGACAAGAATATGCCTAGGGAGGACGTAAATGACCTAATTGATCATCCAATGACACAAACACACCTATTGGATGCACAAGATTGGTTAAAAACCCTAATTGGACAAGAATATGCCTAGGGAGGACGAAAATGACCTAATTGATCATCCAATGACACAAACACACCTATTGGATGCACAAGATTGGTTAAAAACCCTAATTGGACAAGAATATGCCTAGGGAGGACGAAAATGACCTAATTGATCATCCAATGACACAAATGAACTTATCGGATGCACACGATTAGTTAAAAACCCTAATTGGACAAGAATATGCATAGGGAGGAAGAAAATAACCTAATTGATCATCCAATGACACAAACACACCTATTGGATGCACAAGATTGGTTAAAAACCCTAATTGGACAAGAATATGCCTAGGGAGGACGAAAATGACCTAATTGATCATCCAATGACACAAACACACCTATTGGATGCACAAGATTGGTTAAAAACCCTAATTGGACAAGAATATGCCTAGGGAGGACGAAAATGACCTAATTGATCATCCAATGACACAAACACACCTATTGGATGCACAAGATTGGTTAAAAACCCTAATTGGACAAAAATAAGCGTAGGGAGAACGAAAATGACCTAAATATTAATCCAATGACACAACTCAACTTATTGGATGCACAAGATTGGTTAAAAACCCTAATTGGACAAGAATAAGCCTAGGGAGGACGAAAATGACCTAATTGATCATCCAATGACACAAACACACCTATTGGATGCACAAGATTGGTTAAAAACCCTAATTGGACAAGAATATGCCTAGGGAGGACGAAAATGACCTAATTGATCATCCAATGACACAAACACACCTATTGGATGCACAAGATTGGTTAAAAACCCTAATTGGACAAGAATATGCCTAGGGAGGACGAATATGACCTAAATGTTAATCCAATAACACAAATGAACTTATTGGATGCAAAAGATTGGTTAAAAACCCTAATTGGACAACAATAAGCCTAGGGAGAACGAAAATGACCTAAATCTTAATCCAATGACACAACTCAACTTATTGGATGCACAAGATTGGTTAAAAACCCTAATTGGACAAGAATAAGCCTAGGGAGGACGAAAATGACCTAATTGATCATCCAATGACACAAACACACCTATTGGATGCACAAGATTGGTTAAAAACCCTAATTGGACAAAAAAATGCCTAGGGAGGACGAAAATGACCTAATTGGTCATCCAATGACACAAACACACCTATTGGATGCACAAGATTGGTTAAAAACCCTAATTGGACAAGAATAAGCCTAGGGAGGACGAAAATGACCTAATTGATCATCCATTGCCACAAACACACCTAATGGATGCACAAGATTGGTTAAAAACCCTAATTGGACAAGAATATGCCTAGGGAGGACGAAAATGACCTAATTGGTCATCCAATGACACAAACACACCTATTGGATGCACAAGATTAGTTAAAAACCTTAATTGGACAAGAATATGCCTAGGGAGGACGAAAGTAACCTAATTGATCATCCAATGACACAAACACACCTATTGGATGCACAAGATTGGTTAAAAACCCTAATTGGACAAGAATAAGCCTAGGGAGGACGAAAATGACCTAATTGATCATCCAATGACACAAACACACCTATTGGATGCACAAGATTGGTTAAAAACCCTAATTGGACAAGAATATGCCTAGGGAGGACGAAAATGACCTAAATGTTAATCCAATGATACAAACACACCTATTGGATGCACAAGATTGGTTAAAAACCCTAATTGAACAAGAATATGCCTAGGGAGGACGAAAATGACCTAAATGTTAATCCAATGACACAAATGAACTTTTTAGATGTACAAGATTGGTTAAAAACCCTAATTGGACAAGAATAAGCCTAGGGAGGACGAAAATGACCTAATTGATCATCCAATGACACAAACACACCTATTGGATGCACAAGATTGGTTAAAAACCCTAATTGGACAAGAATAAGCGTAGGGAGAACGAAAATGACCTAAATGTTAATCCAATGACACAACTCAACTTATTGGATGCACAAGATTGGTTAAGAACCCTAATTGGATAAGAATAAGCCTAGGGAGGACGAAAATGACCTAATTGATTATCCAATGACACAAACACACCTATTGGATGCACAAGATTGGTTAAAAACCCTAATTGAACAAGAATATGCCTAGGGAGGACGAAAATGACCTAAATGTTAATCCAATGACACAAATGAACTTATTAGATGTACAAGATTGGTTAAAAACCCTAATTGGACAAGAATAAGCCTAGGGAGGTCGAAAATGACCTAATTGATCATCCAATGACCCAAACACACCTATTGGATGCACAAGATTGGTTAAAAACCCTAATTGGACAAGAATATGCCTATGGAGGACGAAAATGACCTAAATATTAATTCAATGACACAAACAAAGTTATTGGATGCACAAGATTGGTTAAAAACCCTAATTGGACAAGAAATAGCCTAGGGAGGACGAAAATGACCTAATTGATCATCCAATGACACAAACACACCTATTGGATGCACATGATCGGTTAAAAACCCAAATTGGACAAGAAATAGACTAGGGAGGACGAAAATGACCTAATTGATCATCCAATGACACAAACACACCTATTGGATGCACAAGATTGGTTAAAAACCCTAATTGGACAAGAATAAGCCTATGGAGGACGAAAATGACCTAATTGATCATCCAATGACACAAACACACCTATTGGATGCACAAGATTGGTTAAAAACCCTAATTGGACAAGAATATGCCTAGGCAGGACGAAAATGACCTAATTGATCATCCAATGACACAAACAAACCTATTGGATGCACAAGATTGGTTAAAAACCCTAATTGGACAAGAATATGCCTAGGGAGGACGAAAATGACCTAATTGATCATCCAATGACACAAACACACCTATTGGATGCACAAGATTGGTTAAAAACCCTAATTGGACAAGAATATGCCTAGGGATGACGAAAATGACCTAAATATTAATTCAATGAAACAGACAAACTTATTGGATGCACAAGATTGGTTACAAACCCTAATTGGACAAGAATATGCCTAGGGAGGACGAAAATGACCTAATTGATCATCCAATGACACAAACACACCTATTGGATGCACAAGATTGGTTAAAAACCCTAATTGGAAAAGAATAAGCCTAGGGAGGACGAAAATAACCTAACTGATCATCCAATGACACAAACGAACGTATTGGATGCACAAGATTAGTTAAAAACCCTAATTGGACAAGAATATGCCTAGGGAGGACGAAAATAACCTAATTGATCATCCAATGACACAAACACACCTATTGGATGCACAAGATCGGTTAAAAACCCTAATTGGACAAGAATATGCCTAGGGAGGACGAAAATGACCTAATTGATCATCCAATGACACAAACACACCTATTGGATGCACAAGATCGGTTAAAAACCCTAATTGGACAAGAATAAGCCTAGGCAGGACGAAAATGACCTAATTGATCATCCAATGACACAAACACACCTATTGGATGCACAAGATCGGTTAAAAACCTTAATTGGACAAGAATATGCCTAGGGAGGACGAAAATGACCTAAATATTAATTCAATGACACAAACAAAGTTATTGGATGCACAAGATTGGTTAAAAGCCCTAATTGGACAAGAATATGCCTACGCAGGACGAAAATGACCTAATTGATCTTCCAATGACACAAACACACCTATTGGATGCACAAGATTGGTTAAAAACCCTAATTGGACAAGAATATGCCTAGGGAGGACGAAAATGACCTAATTGATCATCCAATGACACAAACATACCTATTGGATGCAAAAGATTGGTTAAAAACCCTAATTGGACAAGAATAAGCCTAGGGAGGACGAAAATGACCTAATTGATCATCCAATGACACAAACACACCTATTGGATGCACAAGATTGGTTAAAAACCCTAATTGGACAAGAATATGCCTAGGGAGGACAAAAATGACCTAAATTGATCATCCAATGACACAAACACACTTATTGGATGCACAAGATTGGTTAAAAACCCTAATTGGACAAGAATATGCCTAGGGAGGACGAAAATGACCTAATTAATAATCCAATGACACAAACACACCTATTGGATGCACAAGATTGTTTAAAAACCATAATTGGACAAGAATAAGCCTAGGGAGGACGAAAATGACCTAATTGATCATCCAATGACACAAACACACCTATTGGATGCACAAGATTGGTTAAAAACCCTAATTGGACAAGAATATGCCTAGGGAGGACGAAAATGACCTAAATAATAATCCAATGACACAAATGAACTTATTGGATGCACAAGATTGATTAAAAACCCTAATTGGACAAGAATAAGCCTAGGGAGGACGAAAATGACCTAATTGATCATCCAATGACACAAACACACCTATTGGATGTACAAGATTGGTTAAAAACCCTAATTGGACAAGAATATGCCTAGGGAGGACGTAAATGACCTAATTGATCATCCAATGACACAAACACACCTATTGGATGCACAAGATTGGTTAAAAACCCTCATTGGACAAGAATATGCCTAGGGAGGACGAAAATGACCTAATAGATCATCCAATGACACAAACACACCTATTGGATGCACAAGATTGGTTAAAAACCCTAATTGGACAAGAATAAGCCTAGGGAGGACGAAAATAACCTAATTGATCATCCAATGACACAAACATACCTATTGGATGCACAAGATTTGTTTAAAACCTTAATTGGACAAGAATATGCCTAGGGAGGACGAAAATGACCTAATTGATTATCCAATGACACAAACACACCTATTGGATGCACAAGATTGGTTAAAAACCCTAATTGGAAAAGAATAAGCCTAGGGAGGACGAAAATAACCTAACTGATCATCCAATGACACAAACGAACGTATTGGATGCACAAGATTAGTTAAAAACCCTAATTGGACAAGAATATGCCTAGGGAGGACGAAAATAACCTAATTGATCATCCAATGACACAAACACACCTATTGGATGCACAAGATCGGTTAAAAACCCTAATTGGACAAGAATATGCCTAGGGAGGACGAAAATGACCTAATTGATCATCCAATGACACAAACACACCTATTGGATGCACAAGATCGGTTAAAAACCCTAATTGGACAAGAATAAGCCTAGGCAGGACGAAAATGACCTAATTGATCATCCAATGACACAAACACACCTATTGGATGCACAAGATCGGTTAAAAACCTTAATTGGACAAGAATATGCCTAGGGAGGACGAAAATGACCTAAATATTAATTCAATGACACAAACAAAGTTATTGGATGCACAAGATTGGTTAAAAGCCCTAATTGGACAAGAATATGCCTACGCAGGACGAAAATGACCTAATTGATCTTCCAATGACACAAACACACCTATTGGATGCACAAGAT
>JBBPBR010001401.1:0-18394 GCA_037974775.1 Cicer pinnatifidum | reverse complement strand
ACACACCTATTGGATGCACAAGATTGGTTAAAAACCCTAATTGGACATGAATAAGCCTAGGGAGGACGAAAATAACCCTAAATGTTAATCCAATGACACAACTCAAGTTATTGGATGCACAAGATTGATTAAAAACCCTAATTGGACAAGAATAAGCCTAGGGAGGACGAAAATGACCTAATTGATCATCCAATGACACAAACACACCTATTGGATGCACAAGATTGGTTAAAAACCCTAATTGGACAAGAATATGCCTAGGGATGACGAAAATGACCTAATTGATCATCCAATGACACAAACACACCTATTGGAAGCACAAGATTGGTTAAAAACCCTAATTGGACAAGAATAAGCCTAGGGAAGACGAAAATGACCTAATTGATCATCTATTGCCACAAACACACCTATTGGATGCACAAGATTGGTTAAACACCTATTAGATGCACAAGATTGGTTAAAAACCCTAATTGGACAAGAATAAGCCTAGGGAGGACGAAAATAACCTAATTGATCATCCAATGACACATACACACCTATTGGATGCACAAGATTGGTTAAAAACCCTAATTGGACAAGAATAAGCCTAGGGAGGACGAAAATGACCTAATTGATCATCCAATGACACGAACACACCTATTGGATGCACAAGATTGGTTAAAAACCCTAATTGGACAAGAATATGCCTAGGGAGGACGAAAATGACCTAAATATTAATTCAATGACACAAACAAAGTTATTGGATGCACAAGATTGGTTAAAAACCCTAATTTGACAAGAATAAGTCAAGGGAGGACGAAAATGACCTAATTGATCATCCAATGACACAAAGACACCTATTGGATGCACAAGATTGGTTAAAAACCCTAATTGGACAAGAATAAGCCTAGGGAGGACGAAAATGACCTAATTGATCATCCAATGACACAAACACACCTATTGGATGCACAAGATTGGTTAAAAACCCTAATTGGACAAGAAAAGCCTAGGGAGGACGAAAATGACCTAATTGATCATCCAATGACACAAATGAACTTATTGGATGCACAAGATTTGTTAAAAACCCTAATTGGACAAAAATAAGACTAGGTAGGACGAAAATGACCTAATTGATCATCCAATGACACAAACACACCTATTGGATGCACAAGATTGGTTAAAAACCCTAATTGGACAAGAATATGCCTAGGGAGGACGAAAATGACCTAAATATTAATTCAATGACACAAACAAAGTTATTGGATGCACAAGATTGGTTAAAAACCATAATTTGACAAGAATAAGTCAAGGGAGGACGAAAATGACCTAATCGATCATCCAATGACACAAACACACCTATTGGATGCACAAGATTGGTTAAAAACCCTAATTGGACAAGAATAAGCCTAGGGAGGACGAAAACGACCTAATTGATCATCCAATGACACAAACACACCTATTGGATGCACAAGATTGGTTAAAAACCCTAATTGGACAAGAATAAGCCTAGGGAGGACGAAAATGACCTAATTGATCATCCAATGACACAAACACACCTATTGGATGCACAAGATTGGTTAAAAACCCTAATTGGACAAGAATATGCCTAGTGAGGACGAAAATGACCTAAATTGATCATCCAATGACACAAACACACCTATTGGATGCACAAGATTGGTTAAAAACCCTAATTGGACAAGAATATGCCTAGGGAGGACAAAAATGACCTTAATTGATCATCCAATCACACAAACACACCTATTGGATGCACAAGATTGGTTAAAAACCCTAATTGGACAAGAATAAGCCTAGGGAGGACGAAAACGACCTAATTGATCATCCAATGACACAAACACACCTATTGGATGCACAAGATTGGTTAAAAACCCTAATTGGACAAGAATAAGCCTATGGAGGACGAAAATGACCTAATTGATCATCCAATGACACAAACACAACCTAATTGATCATCCAATGACACAAACACACCTATTGGATGCACAAGATTGGTTAAAAACCCTAGTTGGACAAGAATATGCCTAGGGAGGACGAAAATGACCTAATTGATCATCCAATGACACAAATGAACTTATTGGATGCACAAGATTGGTTAAAAACCCTAGTTGTACAAGAATATATCTAGGGAGGACGAAAATGAGCTAATTGATCATCCAATGACACAAATGAACTTATTGGATGCACAAGATTTGTTAAAAACCCTAATTGGACAAGAATAAGCCTAGGGAGGACAAAAATGACCTAATTGATCATCCAATGACACAAACACACCTATTGGATGCACAAGATTGGTTAAAAACCCTAATTGGACAAGAATAAGCCTAGGGAGGACGAAAATGACCTAATTGATCATCCAATGACACAAACACACCTATTGGATGCACAAGATTGGTTAAAAACCCTAATTGGACAAGAATAAGCCTAGGGAGGACGAAAATGACCTAATTGATCATCCAATGACACAAACACACCTATTGGATGCACAAGATTGGTTAAAAACCCTAATTGGACAAGAATAAGCCTAGGGAGAATGAAAATGACCTTAATGTTAATCCAATGACACAACTCAACTTATTGGATGCACAAGATTGGTTAAAAACCCTAATTGGACAAGAATAAGCCTAGGGAGGACGAAAATGACCTAATTGATCATCCAATGACACAAACACACCTATTGGATGCACAAGATTGGTTAAAAACCCTAATAGGGCAAGAATAAGCCTAGGGAGGACGAAAATGACCTAATTGATCATCCAATGACACAAACACACCTATTGGATGCACAAGATTGGTTAAAAACCCTAATTGGACAAGAATAAGCCTAGGGAGGACGAAAATGACCTAATTGATCATCCAATGACACAAACACACCTATTGGATGCACAAGATTGGTTAAAAACCCTAATTGGATAAGAATAAGCCTAGGGAGAACGAAAATGACCTAAATGTTAATCCTATGACACAACGCAACTTATTGGATGCACAAGATTGGTTAAAAACCCTAATTGGACAAGAATAAGCCTAGGGAGGACGAAAATGACCTAATTGATCATCCAATGACACAAACACACCTATTGGATGCACAAGATTGGTTAAAAACCCTAATTGGACAAGAATATGCCTAGGGAGGACGAAAATGACCTAAATTTTAATTCAAGGACACAAACAAAGTTATTCGATGCACAAGATTGTTTAAAAATCCTAATTGGACAAGAATAAGCCTAGGGAGGACGAAAATGACCTAAATGTTAATCCAATGACACAACTCAACTTATTGGATGCACAAGATTGGTTAAAAACCCTAATTGGACAAGAATAAGCCTAGGGAGGAAGAAAATGACCTAATTAATCATCCAATGACAAAAACACACCTATTGGATGCACAAGATTGGTTAAAAACCCAAATTGGACAAGAATAAGCCTAGAGAGGACGAAAATGACCTAATTGATCATCCAATGACACAAACACACCTATTGGATGCACAAGATCGGTTAAAAACCCTAATTGGACAAGAATAAGCCTAGGGAGGACGAAAATGACCTAATTGATCATCCAATGACACAAACACACCTATTGGATGCACAAGATTGGTTAAAAACCCTAATTGGACAAGAATATGCCTAGAGAGGATGAAAATGACCTAATTGATCATCCAATGACACAAATGAACTTATTGGATGCACAAGATTAGTTAAAAACCCTAATTGGACAAGAATAAGCCTAGGGAAGACGAAAATAACCTAATTGATCATCCAATGACACAAACACACCTATTGGATGCACAAGATTGGTTTAAAACCCTAATTGGACAAGAATAAGCCTAGGGAGGACGTAAATGACCTAATTGATCATCCAATGACACAAACACACCTATTATATGCACAAGATTGGTCTAAAACTCTAATTGGACAAGAATATGCCTAGGGAGGACGAAAATGACCTAAATGTTAATCCAATGACACAAATGAACTTATTGGATGCACAAGATTGGTTAAAAACCCTAATTGGACAAGAATAAGCCTAGGGAGGACAAAAATGACCTAAATGTTAATCCAATGACACAACTCAACTTATTGGATGCACAAGATTGGTTAAAAACCCTAATTGGGCAAGAATAAGCCTAGGGAGGACGAAGATGATCTAATCGATCATCCAATGACACAAACACACCTATTGGATGCACAAGATTGGTTAAAAACCCTAATTGGACAAGAATAAGCCTAGGGAGGACGAAAATGACCTAATTGATCATCTATTGCCACAAACACACCTATTGGATGCACAAGATTGGTTAAACACCTATTGGATGCACAAGATTGGTTAAAAACCCTAATTGGACAAGAATAAGCCTAGGGAGGACGTAAATGACCTAATTGATCATCCAATGAACAAACACACCTATTGGATGCACAAGATTGGTTAAAAACCCTAATTGGACAAGAATATACCTAGGGAGGACGAAAATGACCTAATTGATCATCCAATGACACAAACACACCTATTGGATGCACAAGATTGATTAAAAACCCTAATTGGACAAGAATAAGCCTAGGGAGGACGAAAATGACCTAATTGATCGTCTATTGCCACAAACACACCTATTGGATGCACAAGATTGGTTAAACACCTATTGGATTCACAAGATTGGTTAAAAACCCTAATTGGACAAGAATAAGCCTAGGGAGGACGAAAATAACCTAATTGATCATCCAATGACACATACACACCTATTGGATGCACAAGATTGGTTAAAAACCCTAATTGGACAAGAATAAGCCTAGGGAGGACGAAAATGACCTAATTGATCATCCAATAACACAAACACACCTATTAGATGCACAAGATTGGTTAAAAACCCTAATTGGACAAGAATATGCCTAGGGAGGACGTAAATGACCTAATTGATCATCCAATGACACAAACACACCTATTGGATGCACAAGATTGGTTAAAAACCCTAATTGGACAAGAATCAGCCTAGGGAGGACGAAAATAACCTAATTGATCATCCAATGACACATACACACCTATTGGATGCACAAGATTGGTTAAAAACCCTAATTGGACAAGAATAAGCCTAGGGAGGACGAAAATGACCTAATTGATCATCCAATGACACAAACACACCTATTGGATGCACAAGATTGGATAAAAACCCTAATTGGACAAGAATAAGCCTAGGGAGGACGAAAATGACCTAATTGATCATCTATTGCCACAAACACACCTATTGGACGCACAAGATTGGTTAAACACCTATTGGATGCACAAGATTGGTTAAAAACCCTAATTGGACAAGAATATGCCTAGGGAGGACGAAAATGACCTAAATGTTAAACCAAGGACACAACTCAACTTATTGGATGCACAAGATTGGTTAAAAACCCTAATTGGACAAGAATAAGCCTAGGGAGGATGAAAATAACCTAAATGTTAATCCAAGGACACAACTCAAGTAATTGGATGCACAAGATTGATTAAAAACCCTAATTGGACAAGAATAAGCCTAGGGAGGACGAAAATGACCTAATTGATCATCCAATGACACAAACACACCTATTGGATGTACAAGATTGGTTAAAAACCCTAATTGGACAAGAATATGCCTAGGGAGGACGTAAATGACCTAATTGATCATCCAATGACACAAACACACCTATTGGATGCACAAGATTGGTTAAAAACCCTCATTGGACAAGAATATGCCTAGGGAGGACGAAAATGACCTAATAGATCATCCAATGACACAAACACACCTATTGGATGCACAAGATTGGTTAAAAACCCTAATTGGACAAGAATAAGCCTAGGGAGGACGAAAATGACCTAATTGATCATCCAATGACACAAACACACCTATTGGATGCACAAGATTGGTTAAAAACCCTAATTGGACAAGAATAAGCCTGGGGAGGAAGAAAATGACCTAATTGATCATCCAATGACACAAACACACCTATAGGATGCACAAGATTGGTTAAAAACCCTAATTGGACAAGAATAAGCCTAGGGAGAACGAAAATGACCTAAATATTAATCCAATGAGACAAACACACCTATTGGATGCACAAGATTGGTTAAAAACCCTAATTGGACAAAAATAAGCCTAGGGAGGACGAAAATGACCTAATTGATCATCCAATGACACAAACACACCTATTGGATGCACAAGATTGGTTAAAAACCCTAATTGGACAAGAATAAGCCTAGGGAGGACGAAAATGACCTAATTGATCATCCAATGACACAAACACACCTATTGAATGCACAAGATTGGTTAAAAACCCTAATTGGACAAGAATAATAAGCCTATGGAGGACGAAAATGACCTAATTGATCATCCAATGACACAAACACACCTATGGGATGCACAAGATTGGTTAAAAACCCTAATTGGACAAGAATAAGCCTTGGGAGGACGAAAATGACCTAATTGATTATCCAATAACACAAATGAACTTATTGGATGATCAAGATTGGTTAAAAACCCTAATTGGACAAGAATATGCCTAGGGAGGACGAAAATGACCTAAATATTAATTCAATGACACAAACAAAGTTATTGGATGCACAAGATTGGTTAAAAACCCTAATTGGACAAGAATAAGCCTAGGGAGGACGAAAATGACCTAATTGATCATCCAATGACACAAACACACCTATTGGATGCACAAGATTGGTTAAAAACCCTAATTGGACAAGAATATGCCTAGGGAGGACGAAAATGACCTATTTGATCATCCAATGACACAAACACACCTATTAGATGCACAAGATTGGTTAAAAACCCTAGTTGGACAAGAATATGCCTAGGGAGGACGAAAATGACCTAATTGATCATCCAATGACACAAATGAACTTATTGGATGCACAAGATTGGTTAAAAACCCTAATTGGACAAGAATATGCCTAGGGAGGACGAAAATGACCTAATTGATCATCCAATGACACAAACTCACCTATTGGATGGACTAGATTGGTTAAAAACTCTAATTGGACAAGAATAAGCCTAGGGAGGACGAAAATGACCTAATTGATCATCCAATGACACAAACACACCTATTGGATGCACAAGATTGGTTAAAAACCCTAATTGGACAAGAATAAGCCTAGGGAGGACGAAAATGACCTAATTGATCATCCAAAGACACAAACACACCTATTGGATGCACAAGATTGGTTAAAAACCCTTGTTGGACAAGAATATGCCTAGGGAGGACGAAAATGACCTAATTGATCATCCAATGACACAAATGAACTTATTGGATGCACAAGATTGGTTAAAAACCCTAATTGGACAAGAATAAGCATAGAAAGGACGAAAATGACCTAATTGACCATCCAATGACACAAACACACCTATTGGATGCACAAGATTGGTTAAAAACCCTAATTGGACAAGAATATGCCTAGGGAGGACGAAAATGACCTAAATGTTAATCCAATGACACAAATGAACTTATTGGATGCACAAGATTGGTTAAAAACCCTAATTGGACAAGAATAAGCCTAGGAAGGACGAAAATGACCTAATTGATCATCCAATGAAACAAACACACCTATTGGATGCAAAAGATTGGTTAAAAACCCTAATTGGACAAGAATATGCCTAGGGAGGACGAAAATGACCTAAATGTTAATCCAATGACACAAATGAACTTATTGGATGCACAAGATTGGTTAAAAACCCTAATTGGAGAAGAATAAGCCTAGGGAGGACGAAAATAACCTAATTGATCATCAAATGACACAAACACACCTATTGGTTGCACATGATTGGTTAAAAACCCTAATTGGACAAGAATAAGCCTAGGGAGGACGAAAATGACCTAATTGATCATCCAATGACACAAACACACCTATTGGATGCACAAGATTGGTTAAAAACCCTAATTGGACAAGAATATGCCTAGGGAGGACGAAAATGACCTAATTGGTCATCCAATGACACAAACACACCTATTGGATGCACAAGATTGGTTAAAAACCCTAATTGGACAAGAATAAGCCTAGGGAGGACGAAAATAACCTAATTGATCATCCAATGACACAAACACACCTATTGGATGCACAAGATTGGTTAAAAACCCTAATTGGACAAGAATATGCCTAGGCAGGACGAAAATGATCTAAATGTTAATCCAATGACACAAATGAACTTATTGGATGCACAAGATTGGTTAAAAACCCTAATTGGACAAGAATAAGCCTAGGGAGGACGAAAATGACCTAATTGATCATCCAATGACACAAACACACCTATTGGATGCACAAGATTGGTTAAAAACCCTAATTGGACAAGAATATGCCTAGGGAGGACGAAAATGACCTAATTGATCATCCAATGACACAAACACACCTATTGGATGCAGAAGATTGGTTAAAAACCCTAATTGGACAATAATATGCGTAGGGAGGACGAAAATGACCTAAATATTAATTCAATGACACAAACAAACTTATTGGATTCACAAGATTGGTTAAAAACCCTAATTGGGCAAGAATAGGCCTAGGGAGGACGAAAATGACCTAATTGATCATCCAATGACACAAACACACCTATTGGATGCACAAGATTGGTTAAAAACCCTAATTGGACAAGAATAAGCCTAGGGAGGACGAAAATGACCTAATTGATCATCCAATGACACAAACACACCTATTGGATGCACAAGATTGGTTAAAAACCCTAATTGGACAAGAATATGCCTAGGGAGGACGAAAATGACCTAATTGATCATCCAATGACACAACTCAACTTATTGGATGCACAAGATTGGTTAAAAACCCTAATTGGACAAGAATAAGCCTAGGGAGGACGAAAATAACCTAATTGATCATCCAATCACACAAACATACCTATTGGATGCACAAGATTGGTTAAAAACCCTAATTGGACAAGAATAAGCCTAGGGAGGATGATAATGACCTAATTGATCATCCAATGACACAAACACACCTATTGGATGCACAAGATTAGTTAAAAACCCTAATTGGACAAGAATAAGCCTAGGGAGGACGAAATAGACCTAAATGTTAATCCAATGACACAACTCAACTTATTGGATGCACAAGATTGGTTAAAAACCCTAATTGGACAAGAATAAGCCTAGGGAGGACGAAAATGACCTAATTGATCATCCAATGACACAAACACACCTATTGGATGCACAAGATTGGTTAAAAACCCTAATTGGACAAGAATATGCCTAGGGAGGACGTAAATGACGTAAATATTAATTCAATGACACAAACAAAGTTATTGGATGCACAAGATTGGTTAAAAACCCTAATTGGACTAGAATAAGCATAGGGAGGACGTAAATGACCTAATTGATCATCCAATGACACAAACACACCTATTGGATGCACAAGATTGGTTAAAAACCCTAATTGGACAAGAATATGCCTAGGGAGGACGAAAATGACCTAATTGATCATCCAATGACATAAACACACCTATTGGATGCGCAAGATTTGTTAAAAACCCTAATTGGACAAGAATATGCCTAGGGAGGACGAAAATGACCTAAATGTTAATCCAATGACACAAATGAACTTATTGGATGCACAAGATTGGTTAAAAACCCTAATTGGACAAGAATAAGCCTAGGGAGGACGAAAATGACTTAAATGTTAATCCAATGACACAACTCAACTTATTGGATGCACAAGATTGGTTAAAAACCCTAATTGGAGAAGAATATGCCTAGGGAGGACGAAAATGACCTAATTGATCATCCAATGACACAAACACACCTATTGGATGCACAAGATTGGTTAAAAACCCTAATTGGACAAGAATATGCATTGGGAGGACAAAAATGACCTAATTGATCATCCAATGACACAAACACACCTATTTGATGCACAAGATTGGTTAAAAACCCTAATTGGACAAGAATAAGCCTAGGGAGGACGAAAATGACCTAATTGATCATCCAATGACACAAACACACCTATTGGATGCACAAGATTGGTTAAAAACCCTAATTGGACAACAATATGCCTAGGGAGGACGAAAATGACCTAAATATTAATTCAATGACACAAACAAAGTAATTGGATGCACAAGATTGGTTAAAAACCCTAATTGGACAAGAATAAGCCTAGGGAGGACGAAAATGACCTAATTGATCATCCTATGACACAAACACACCTATTGGATGCAAAAGATTGGATAAAAATCCTAATTGGACAAGATGATGCCTAGGGAGGACGAAAATGACCTAAATATTAATTCAATGACACAAACAAACTTATTGGATGCACAAGATTTGTTAAAAACCCTAATTGGACAAGAATAAGCCTAGGGAGGACGAAAATGACCTAATTGATCATCCAATGACACAAACACACCTATTGGATGCACAAGATTGGTTAAAAACCCTAATTGGACAAGAATAAGCCTAGGGAGGACGAAAATGACCTAATTGATCATCCAATGACACAAACACACCTATTGGATGCACAAGATTGGTTAAAAACCCTAATTGGACAAGAATAAGCCTAGGGAGGACGAAAATGACCTAATTGATCATCCAATGACACAAACACATCTATTGGATGCACAAAATTGGTTTAAAACCCAAGTTGGACAAGAATATGCCTAGGGAGGACGAAAATTACCTAATTGATCATCCAATGATACAAATGAACTTATTGGATGCACATGATTTGGTAAAAACCCGAATTGGACAAGAATAAGCCTAGGAAGGACGAAAATGACCTAATTGATCATCCAATGACACAAACACACCTATTGGATGCACAAGATTGGTTAAAAACCCTAATTGGACAAGAATATGCTTATGGAGGACGAAAATGACCTAAATTGATCATCCAATGACACAAACACACCTATCGGATGCACAAGATTGGTTAAAAACCCTAATTGGACAAGAATATGCCTAGGGAGGACGAAAATGACCTAAATTGATCATCCAATGACACAAACACACCTATTGGATGCACAAGATTGGTTAAAAACCCTAATTGGACAAGAATATGCCTAGGGAGGACGAAAATGACCTAAATATTAATTCAATGACAAAAACAAAGTTATTGGATGCACAAGATTGGTTAAAAACCCTAATTGGACAAGAATAAGCCTAGGGAGGACGAAAATGACCTAATTGATCATCCAATGACACAAACACACCTATTGGATGCACAAGATTGGTTAAAAACCCTAATTGGACAAGAATATGCATAGGGAGCACGAAAATGACCTAAATATTAATTCAATGACACAAACAAAGTTATTGGATGCACAAGATTGATTAAAAACCCTAATTTGACAAGAATAAGTCTAGGTAGGACGAAAATGACCTAATTGATCATCCAATGACACAAACACACCTATTGGATGCACAAGATTGGTTAAAAACCCTAATTGGACAAGAGTAAGCCTAGGGACGACGAAAACGACCTAATTGATCATCCAATGACACAAACACACCTATTGGATGCACAAGATTGGTTAAAAACCCTAATTGGACAAGAATAAGCCTAGGGAGGACGAAAATGACCTAATTGATCATCCAATGACACAAACACACCTATTGGATGCACAAGATTGGTTAAAAACCCTAATTGGACAAGAATATGCCTAGGGAGGACGAAAATGACCTAAATATTAATTCAATGACACAAACAGTGTTATTAGATGCACAAGATTGGTTAAAAACCCTAATTGGAAAAGAATAAGCCTAGGGAGGACGAAAATGACCTAATTGATCATCCAATGACACAAACACACCTATTGGATGCACAAGATTGGTTAAAAACCCTAATTGGACAAGAATAAGCCTAGGGAGGACGAAAATGACCTAATTGATCATCCAATGACCCAAATGAACTTATTGGATGCACAAGATTGGTTAAAAACCCTAATTGGACAAGAATAAGCCTAGGGAGGACGAAAATGACCTAATTGATCATCCAATGACACAAACACACCTATTGGATGCACAAGATTGGTTAAAAACCCTAATTGGACAAGAATAAGCCTAGGAAGGACGAAAATGACCTAATTGATCATCCAATGACACAAACACACCTATTGGATGCACAAGATTGGTTAAAAACCCTAATTAAACAAGAATATGCCTAGGGAGGACGAAAATGACCTAAATGTTAATCCAATGACTTAAATGAACTTATTGGATGCACAAGATTGGTTAAAAACCCTAATTGGACAAGAATAAGCCTAGGGAGGACGAAAATGACCTAATTGATCATCCAATGACACAAACACACCTATTGGATGCACAAGATTGGTTAAAAACCCTAGTTGGACAAGAACATGCCTAGGGAGGACGAAAATCACCTAATTGATCATCCAATGACACTAATGAACTTATTGGATGCACAAGATTGGTTAAAAACCCTAATTGGACAAGAATAAGCCTAGCGGGGACGAAAATGACCTAATTGATCATCCAATGACACAAACACACCTATTGGATGCACAAAATTGGTTAAAAACCCTAGTTGGACAAGAACATGCCTAGGGAGGACGAAAATGACCTAATTGATCATCCAATGACACTAATGAACTTATTGGATGCACAAGATTGGTTAAAAACCCTAATTGGACAAGAATAAGCCTAGGGAGGACGAAAATGACCTAATTGATCATCCAATGACACAAACACACCTATTGGATGCACAAGATTGGTTAAAAACCCTAATTGGACAAGAATATGCCTAGGGAGGACGAAAATGACATAAATGTTAATTCAATGAAACAATCAAACTTATTGGATGCACAAGATTGGTTAAAAACCCTAATTGGACAAGAATAAGCCTAGGGAGGACGAAAATGACCTAATTGATCATCCAATGACACAAACACACCTATTGGATGCACAAGATTGGTTAAAAACCCTAGTTGGACAAGAACATGCCTAGGGAGGACGAAAATGACCTAATTGATCATCCAATGACACTAATGAACTTATTTGATGCACATGATTGGTTAAAAACCCTAATTGGACAAGAATAAGCCTAGGGAGGACGAAAATTACCTAATTGATCATCCAATGACACAAACACACCTATTGGATGCACAAGATTGGTTAAAAACCCTAATTGGACAAGAATTAGCCTAGGGAGGACGAAAATGACCTAATTGATCATCCAATGACACAAACACACCTATTGGAAGCACAAGATTGGTTAAAAAGCCTAATTGGACAAGAATATGCCTAGGGAGGACGAAAATGACCTAAATAATAATTCAATGACAAAAACAAACTTATTTGATGCACAAGATTGGTTAAAAACCCTAATTGGACAAGAATAAGCCTAGGGAGGACGAAAATGACCTAATTGATCATCCAATGACACAAACACACCTATTGGATGCACAAGATTGGTTAAAAACCCTAATTGGACAAGAATAAGCCTAGGGAGGACGAAAATGACCTAATTGATCATCCAATGACACAAACACACCTATTGGATGCACAAGATTGGTTAAAAACCCTAGTTAGACAAGAATATGCCTAGGGAGGACGAAAATGACCTAATTGATCACCCAATGACACAAATGAACTTATTGGATGCACAAGATTGGTTAAAAACCCTAATTGGACAAGAATAAGCCTAGGGAGGACGAAAATGACCTAATTGATCATCCAATGACACAAACACACCTATTGGATGCACAAGATTGGTTAAAAACCCTAATTGGACTAGAATATGCCTTAGGAGGACGAAAATGACCTAAATATTAATTCAATGACATAAACAAAGTTATTCGATGCACAAGATTGGTTAAAAACCCTAATTGGACAAGAATAAGCCTAGGGAGGACGAAAATGACCTAATTGATCATCCAATGACACAAACACACCTATTGGATGCACAAGATTGGTTAAAAACCCTAATTGGAAAAGAATAAGCCTAGGGAGGACGAAAATGACCAAATTGATTATCCAATGACACAAACACACCTATTGGATTCACAAGATTGGTTAAAAACGCTAATTGGACAAGAATAAGCATAGGGAGGACGAAAATGACCTAATTGATCATCCAATGACACAAACAAACCTATTGGATGCAACAGATTGGTTTAAAACCCTAGTTGCACAAGAATATGCCTAGGGAGGACGAAAATGACCTAATTGATCATCCAATGACACAAATGAACTTATTGGATGCACAAGATTGGTTAAAAACCCTAATTGGACAAGAATAAGCCTAGGGAGGACGAAAATGACCTAATTGATCATCCAATGACACAAACACACCTATTGGATGCACAAGATTGGTTAAAAAACCTAATTGGACAAGAATATGCCTAGGGAGGACGAAAATGACCTAATTGATCATCGAATGACACAAACACACCTATTGGATGCAAAAGTTTGGTTAAAAACCCTAATTGGACAAGAATATGCCTAGGGAGGACGAATATGACCTAAATGTTAATCCAATAACACAAATGAAGTTATTGGATGCACAAGATTGGTTAAAAACCCTAATTCAACAAGAATAAGCCTAGGGAGAACGAAAATTACCTAATTGATCATCCAATGACACAAACACACCTATTGGAAGCACAAGATTGGTTAAGAACCCTAATTGGACAAGAATATGTCTAGGGAGGACGAAAATGACCTAATTGTTAATCCAATGACACAAATGAACTTATTGGATGCACAAGATTGGTTAAAAACCCTAATTGGACAAGAATAAGCCTAGGGAGGACGAAAATGACCTAATTGATCATCCAATGACACAAACACACCTATTGGATGCACAAGATTGGTTAAAAACCCTAATTGGACTAGAATATGCCTTGGGAGGACGAAAATGACCTAAATATTAATTCAATGACATAAACAAAGTTATTCGATGCACAAGATTGGTTAAAAACCCTAATTGGACATGAATAAGCCTTGGGAGGACGAAAATGACCTAATTGATCATCCAATGACACAAACACACCTATTGGATGCACAACATTGGTTAAAAACCCTAATTGGACAAGAATAAGCCTAGGGAGGACGAAAATGACCTAATTGATCATCCAATGACACAAACACACCTATTGGATGCACAAGATTGGTTAAAAACCCTAATTGGACAAGAATAAGCCTAGGGAGGACGAAAATGACCTAATTGATCATCCAATGACACAAACACACCTATTGGATGCACAAGATTGGTTTAAAACCCTAGTTGGACAAGAATATGCCTAGTAAGGACGAAAATGACCTAATTGATCATCCAATGACACAAATGAACTTATTGGATGCACAAGATTGGTTAAAAACCCTAATTGGACAAGAATAAGCCTAGGGAGGACGAAAATGACCTAATTGATCATCCAATGACACAAACACACCTATTGGATGCACAAGATTGGTTAAAAACCCTAATTGGACAAGAATAAGCCTAGGGAGGACGAAAATGACCTAATTGATCATCCAATGACACAAACACACCTATTGGATGCACAAGATTTGTTTAAAACCCTAGTTGGACAAGATTATGCCTAGGAAGGACGAAAATGACCTAATTGATCATCCAATGACACAAATGAACTTATTGGATGCACAAGATTGGTTAAAAACCCTAATTGGACAAGAATAAGCCTAGGGAGGACGAAAATGACCTAATTGATCATCCAATGACACAAACACACCTATTGGATGCACAAGATTGGTTAAAAACCCTAATTGGACAAGAATAAGCCTAGGGAGGACGAAAATGACCTAATTGATCATCCAATGACACAAACACACCTATTGGATGCACAAGATTGGTTTAAAACCCTAGTTGGACAAGAATATGCCTATGGAGGACGAAAATGACCAAATTTATCATCCAATGACACAAATGAACTTATTGGATGCACAAGATTGGTTAAAAACCCTAATTGGACAAGAATAAGCCTAGGGAGGACGAAAATGACCTAATTGATCATCCAATGACACAAACACACCTATTGGATGCACAAGATTGGTTAAAAACCCTAATTGGACAAGATGATGCCTAGGGAGGACGAAAATGAACTAAATATTAATTCAATGACACAAACAAACTTATTGGATGCACAAGATTGGTTAAAAACCCTAATTGGACAAGAATAAGCCTAGGGAGGACGAAAATGAGCAAATTGATCATCCAATGACACAAACACACCTATTGGATGCACAAGATTGGTTAAAAACCCTAATTGGACAAGAATAAGCCTAGGGAGGACGAAAATGACCTAATTGATCATCCAATGACACAAACACACCTATTGGATGCACAAGATTGGTTAAAAACCCTAATTGGACAAGAATAAGCCTAGGGAGGACGAAAATGACCTAATTGATCATCCAATGACACAAACACACCTATTGGATGCACAAGATTGGTTAAAAACCCTAATTGGACAAGAATAAGCCTAGGGAGGACGAAAATGACCTAATTGGTCATCCATTGCCACAAACACACCTATTGGATGCACAAGATTGGTTAAAAACCCTAATTGGACAAGAATATGCCTATTGAGGACGAAAATGACCTAAATGTTAATCCAATGACACAAATGAACTTATTGGATGCACAAGATTGGTTAAAAACCCTAATTGGACAAGAATAAGCCTAGGGAGGACGAAAATGACCTAATTGATCATCCAATGACACAAACACACCTATTGGATGCACAAGATTGGTTAAAAACCCTAATTGGAAAAGAATATGCCTAGGGAGGAGGAAAATGACCTAAATATTAATTCAATGACACAAACAAAGTTATTGGATGCACAATATTGGTTAAAAACTGTAATTGGACAAGAATAAGCCTAGGGAGGACGAAAATGACCTAATTGATCATCCAATGACACAAAGACACCTATTGGATGCACAAGATTGGTTAAAAACCCTAATTGGACAAGAATATGCCTAAGGGGGACGAAAATGACCTAAATATTAATTCAATGACATAAACAAACTTATTGGATGCACAAGATTGGTTAAAAACCCTAATTGGACAAGAATAAGCCTAGGGAGGACGAAAATGACCTAATTGATCATCCAATGACACAAACACACCTATTGGATGCACAAGATTGGTTAAAAACCCTAATTGGAAAAGAATATGCCAAGAGAGGACGAAAATGACCTAATTGATCATCCGTTGCCACAAACACACCTATTGGATGCACAAGATTGGTTAAAAACCCTAATTGGACAAGAATATGCCTAGGGAGGACGAAAATGACCTAAATATTAATTCAATGACACAAACAAAGTTATTGGATGCACAAGATTGGTTAAAAACCCTACTTGGACAAGAATAAGCCTAGGGAGGACATAAATGACCTAATTGATCATCCAATGACACAAACACACCTATTGGATGCACAAGATTGCTTAAAAACCCTAATTGGACAAGAATATGCCTAGGGAGGACGAAAATGACCTAAATATTAATTCAATGACACAAACAAACTTATCGGATGCACAAGATTGGTTAAAAACCCTAATTGGACAAGAATAAGCCTAGGGAGGACGAAAATGACCTAATTGATCATCCAATGACACAAACACACCTATTGGATGCACAAGATTGGTTAAAAACCCTAATTGGACAAGAATAAGCCTAGGGAGGACGAAAATGACCTAATTGATCATCCAATGACCCAAACACACCTATTGGATGCACAAGATTGGTTAAAAACCGTAATTGGATAAGAATATGCCTAGGGAAAACGAAAATGACCTAATTGATCATCCAATGACACAAATGAACTTATTGGTTGCACAAAATTAGTTAAAAACCCTAATTGGACAAGAATAAGCCTATGGAGGACGAAAATAACCTAATTGATCATCCAATGACACAAACACACCTATTGGATGCACAAGTTTTGTCTAAAACTCTAATTGGACAAGAATATGCCTAGGGAGGACGAAAATGACCTAAATGTTAATCCAATGACACAAATGAACTTATTGGATGCACAAGATTGGTTAAAAACCCTAATTGGACAAGAATAAGCCTAGGGAGGACGAAAATGACCTAAATGTTAATCCAATGACACAACTCAACTTATTGGATGTACAAGATTGGTTAAAAACCCTAATTGGACAAGAATAAGCCTAGGGAGGACGGAAACGACCTAATTGATCATCCAATGACACAAACACACCTATTGGATGCACAAGATTGGTTAAAAACCATAATTGGACAATAATATGCCTAGAGAGGACGAAAATGACCTAATTGATCATCTAATGACACAAACACACCTATTGGATGCACAAGATCGGTTAAAAACCCTAATTGGACAAGAATAAGCCTAGGGAGGACGAAAATGACCTAATTGATCATCCAATGACACAAACACACCTATTGGATGCACAAGATTGGTTAAAAACCCTAAT
>JBBPBR010001400.1:32102-66388 GCA_037974775.1 Cicer pinnatifidum | reverse complement strand
ATAACACAAATGAACTTATTGGATGCACAAGATTGGTTAAAAACCTTAATTGGACAAGAATAAGCCTAGGGAGGACGAAAATGACCTAAATGTCAATCCAATGACACAACTCTACTTATTGGATGCACAAGATTGGTTAAAAACCCTAATTGGACAAGAATAAGCCTAAGGAGGACGAAAATGACCTAATTGATCATCCAATGACACAAACACACCTATTGGATGCACAAGATTGGTTAAAAACCCTAATTGGACAAGAATATGCCTAGGGAGGACGAAAATGACCTAATTGATCATCCACTGACACAAATGAACTTATTGGACGCACAAGATTAGTTAAAAACACTAATTGGACAAGAATAAGCCTAGGGAGGATAAAAATAACCTAATTGATCATCCAATGACACAAACCCACCTATTGGATGCACAAGATTGGTCTAAAACTCTAATTGGTCAAGAATATGCCTAGGTAGGACGAAAATGACCTAAATGTTAATCCAATGACACAAATGAACTTATTGGATGCACAAGATTGGTTAAAAACCCTATTTGGACAAGAATAAGCCTAGGGAGGACGAAAATGACCTAAATGTTAATCCAATGACACAACTCAACTTATTGGATGCACAAGATTGGTTAAAAACCCCAATTGGGCAAGAATAAGCCTAGGGAGGACGAAAATGACCTAATTGATCATCCAATGACACAAACAAACCTATTGAATGCACAAGATTGGTTAAAAACCCTAATTGGACAAGAATAAGCCTAGGGAGGACGAAAATGACATAATTGATCATCCAATGACACAAACAAACTTATCGGATGCACAAGATTGGTTAAAAACCCTAATTGGACAAGAATAAGCCTAGGGAGGACGAAAATGACCTAATTGATCATCCAATGACACAAACACACCTATTAGATGCACAAGTTTGCTTAAAAACCCTAATTGCACAAGAATAAGCCTAGGGAGGACGAAAATGACCTAATTGATCATCCAATGACACAAACACACCTATTAGATGCACAAGATTGGTTAAAAACCCTAATTGGACAAGAATAAGCCTAGGGAGGACGAAAATGACCTAATTGATCATCCAATGACACAAACACAATTATTGGATGCACAAGATTGGTTAAAAACCCTAATTGGAAAATAATATGCCTAGGGAGGACAAAAATCACCTAATTGATCATCCAATGACACAAACACACCTATTGGATGCACAAGATTGGTTAAAAACCCTAATTGGACAAGAATAAGCCTAGGGAGGACGAAAATGACCTAAATGATAATCCAATGACACAAATAAACCTATTGGATGCACAAGATTGGTTAAAAACCCTAATTGGACAAGAATAAGCCTAGGGAGGACGAAAATGACCTAATTGATCATCCAATGACACAAACACACCTATTGGATGCACAAGATTGGTTAAAAACCCTAATTGGACAAGAATAAGCCTAGGGAGGACAACAATGACCTAATTGATCATCCAATGACACAAACACACCTATTGGATGCACAAGAATGGTTAAAAACCCTAATTGGACAAGAATAAGCCTAGGGAGGACGAAAATGACCTAATTGATCATCCAATGACACAAACACACCTATTGGATGCACAAGATTGGTTAAAAACCCTAATTGGACAAGAATAAGCCTAGGGAGGACGAAAATGACCTAATTGATCATCCAATGACACAAACACACCTATTGGATGCACAAGATTGGTTAAAAACCCTAATTGGACAAGAATATGCCTAGGGAGGACGAAAATGACCTAAATGTTAATCCAATGACACAACTCAACCTATTGGATGCACAAGATTGGTTAAAAACCCTAATTGGACAAGAATAAGCCTAGGGAGGACGATAAATGACCTAATTGATCATCCAATGACACAAACACACCTATTGGATGCACAAGATTGGTTAAAAACCCTAATTGGACAAGAATAAGCCTAGGGAGGACGAAAATGACCTAATTGATCATCCAATGACACAAACACACCTATTGGATGCACAAGATTGGTTAAAAACCCTAATTGGACAAGAATAAGCCTAGGGAGGACGAAAATGACCTAATTGATCATCCAATGACACAAACACACCTATTGGATGCATAAGATTGGTTAAAAACCCTAATTGGACAAGAATAAGCTTAGGGAGGACGAAAAATGACCTAATTGATCATCCAATGACACAAACACACCTATTGGATGCACAAGATTGGTTAAAAACCCTAATTGGACAAGAATAAGCCTAGGGAGGACGAAAATGACCTAATTGATCATCCAATGACACAAACACACCTATTGGATGCACAAGATTGGTTAAAAACCCTAATTGGACAAGAATATGCCTAGGGAGGACGAAAATGACCTAATTGATCATCCAATGACACAAACAAACCTATTGGATGCACAAGATTGGTTAAAACCCCTAATTGGACAAGAATATGCCTAGGGAGGACGAAAATGACCTAAATATTAATTTAATGACACAAACAAAGTTATTGGATGCACAAGATTGGTTAAAAACCCTAATTGGACAAGAATAAGCCTAGGGAGGACGTAAATGACCTAATTGATCATCCAATGACACAAACACACCTATTGGATGCACAAGATTGGTTAAAAACCTTAATTGGACAAGAATATGCCTAGGGAGG
This sequence comes from Cicer pinnatifidum, assembly GCA_037974775.1. Taxonomy (NCBI): domain Eukaryota; kingdom Viridiplantae; phylum Streptophyta; class Magnoliopsida; order Fabales; family Fabaceae; genus Cicer; species Cicer pinnatifidum. The sequence goes on along the minus strand of JBBPBR010001400.1, from coordinate 63,712 downwards.
ACGTAAATGGCCTAATTGATCATCCAATGACACAAACACACCTATTGGATGCACAAGATTGGTTAAAAACCCTAATTGGACAAGAATATGCCTAGGGAGGACGAAAATGTCCTCAATATTAATTCAATGACACAAACAAACTTATCGGATGCACAAGATTGGTTAAAAACCCTAATTGGACAAGAATAAGCCTAGGGAGGACGAAAATGACCTAATTGATCATCCAATGACACAAACACACCTATTGGATGCACAAGATTGGTTAAAAACCCTAATTGGACAAGAATAAGCCTAGGGAGGACGAAAATGACCTAATTGATCATCCAATGACACAAACACACCTATTGGATGCATAAGATTGTTTAAAAACCCTAGTTGGACAAGAATATGCCTAGGGAGGACGAAAATGACCTAATTCATCATCCTATGACACAAATGAACTTATTGGATGCACAAGATTGGTTAAAAACCCTAATTAGACAAGAATAAGCCTAGGGAGGACGAAAATGACCTAATTGATCATCCAATGACACAAACACACCTATTGGATGCACAAGATTGGTTAAAAACCCTAATTGGACAAGAATAAGCCTAGGGAGGACGAAAATGACCTAATTAATCATCCATTGCCACAAACACATCAATTGGATGCACAAGATTGGTTAAAAACCCTAATTGGACAAGAATAAACCTAGGGAGGATGAAAATGACCTAATTGATCATCCAATGACACAGACACACCTATTGGAAGCACAAGATTGGTTAAAAACCCTAATTGGACAAGAATAAGCCTAGGGAGGACGAAAATGACCTAATTGATCATCCATTGCCACAAACACACCTATTGGATGCACAAGATTGGTTAAAAACCCTAATTGGACAAGAATATGCCTAGGAAGGTCGAAAATGACCTAATTGGTCATCCAATGACACAAACACACCTATTGGATGCACAAGATTGGTTAAAAACCCTAATTGGACAAGAATAAGCCTAGGGAGGACGAAAATGACCTAATTGATCATCCAATGACACAAACACACCTATTGGATGCACAAGATTGGTTAAAAACCCTAATTGGACAAGAATATGCCTAGGGAGGACGAAAATGACCTAATTGATCATCAAATGACACAAACACACCTATTGGATGCACAAGATCGGTTAAAAACCCTAATTGGACAAGAATAAGCCTAGGGAGGACGAAAATGACCTAATTGATCATCCAATGACACAAACACACCTATTGGATGCACAAGATTGGTTAAAAACCCTAATTGGACAAGAATATGCCTAGGGAGGACGAAAATGACCTAGTTGATCATCCAATGACACAAACACACCAATTGGATACACAAGATTGGTTAAAAACCCTAATTGGACAAGAATATGACGGCGGAGGACGAAAATGACCTAAATGTTAATCCAATGAGACAAATGAACTTATTGGATGCACAAGATTGGTTAAAAACCCAAATTGGACAAGAATAAGCCTTGGGAGGACGAAAATGACCTAATTGATCATCCAATGACACAAACACACCTATTGGATGCACAAGATTGGTTAAAAACCCTAATTGGACAAGAATAAGCCTAGGGAGGACGAAAATGACCTAATTGATCATCCAATGACACAAACACACCTATTGGATGCACAAGATTGGTTAAAATCCCTAATTGGACAAGAATAAGCCTTGGGGGGACGAAAATGACCTAATTGATCATCAAATGACACAAACACACCTATTGGATGCACAAGACTGGTTAAAAACCCTAATTGGACAAGAATATGCCTAGGAAGGACGAAAATGACCTAATTGATCATCCAATGACACAAACACACCTATTGGATGCACAAGATTGGTTAAAAACCCTAATTGGACAAGAATGTGCCTAGGGAGGAGGAAAATGACCTAAATATTAATTCAATGACACAAACAAAGTTATTGGATGCACAAGATTGGTTAAAAACCCTAATTGGACAAGAATAAGCCTAGGGAGGACGAAAATGACCTAATTGATCATCCAATGACACAAACACACCTATTGGATGCACAAGATTGGTTAAAAACCCTAACTGGACAAGAATATGCCTAGCGAGGACGAAAATGACCTAAATATTAATTCAATGACACAAACAAACTTATTGGATGCACAAGATTGGTTAAAAACCCTAATTGGACAAGAATAAGCCTAGGGAGGACGAAAATGACCTAATTGATCATCCAATGACACAAACACACCTATTAGATGCACAAGATTGGTTAAAAACCCTAATTGGACAAGAATAAGCCTAGGGAGGACGAAAATGACCTAATTGATCATCCAATGACACAAACACACCTATTGGATGCACAAGATTGGTTAAAAACTCTAATTGGACAAGAATATGCCTAGGGAGGACCAAAATGACCTAATTGATCATCCAATGACACAAACACACCTATTGGATGCACAAGATTGGTTAAAAACCATAATTGGACAAGAACAAGCCTAGGGAGGACGACAATGACCTAATTGATCATCCAATGACACAAACACACCTATTGGATGCGCAAGATTGGTTAAAAACCCTAATTGGACAAGAATATGCCTAGGGAGGACGAAAAGGACCTAAATATTAATTCAATGACACAAACAAACTTATTGGATGCACAAGATTGGTTAAAAACCCTAATTGGACAAGAATAAGCCTAGGGAGGACGAAAATGACCTAATTGATCATCCAATGACACAAACACACCTATTGGATGCACAAGATTGGTTAAAAACCCTAATTGGACAAGAATATTCCTAAAGAGGACGAAAATGACCTAATTGATCATCCAATGACACAAACACACCTATTGGATGCACAAGATCGGTTAAAAACCCTAATTGGACAAGAATAAGCCTAGGGAGGACGAAAATGACCTAATTGATCATCCAATGACACAAACACACCTATTGGATGCACAAGATTGGTTAAAAACCCTAATTGGAAAAGAATAAGCCTAGGGAGGACGAAAATGACCTAAATGTTAATTTAATGACACAAACGAACTTATTGGATGCATAACATTGGTTAAAAACCCTAATTGGACAAGAATAAGCCTAGGGAGGACGAAAATGACCTAATTGATCATCCAATGACACAAACACACCTATTGGATGCACAAGATTGGTTAAAAACCCTAATTGGACAAGAATAAGCCAAGGGGGGACGAAAATGACCTAATTGATCATCCAATGACACAAACACACCTATTGGATGCACAAGATTGGTTAAAAACCCTAATTGGACAAGAATAAGCCTAGGGAGGAAGAAAATGACCTAATTGATCATCCAATGACACAAACACACCTATTGGATGCGCAAGATTCGTTAAAAAACCCTAATTGGACAAGAATATGCCTAGGGAGGACGAAAATGACCTAATTGATCATCCAATGACACAAATGAACTTATTGGATGCACAAGATTGGTTAAAAACCCTAATTGGACAAGAATAAGCCTAGGGAGGACAAAAATGACGTAATTGGTCATCCAATGACACAAACACACCTATTGGATGCACAAGATTGGTTAAAAACCCTAATTGGACAAGAATAAGCCTAGGGAGGACGAAAATGACCTAATTGATCATCCAATGACACAAACACACCTATTGGATGCACAAGATTGGTTAAAAACCCTAGTTGGACAAGAATATGCCTAGGGAGGACGAAAATGACCTAAATGTTAATCCAATGACACAAATGAACTTATTGGATGCACAAGATTGGTTAAAAACCCTAATGGGACAAGAATAAGCCTAGGAAGGACGAAAATGACCTAATTGATCATCCAATGACACAAACACACCTATTGGATGCACAAGATTGGTTAAAAACCCTAATTGGACAAGAATAAGCCTAGGGAGGACGAAAATGACCTAATTGATCATCCAATGACACAAACACACCTATTGGATGCACAAGATTGGTTAAAAACCCTAATTGGACAAGAATATGCCTAGGGAGGACGAAAATGACCTAAATATTAATTCAATGACACAAACAAAGTTATTGGATGCACAAGATTGGTTAACAACCCTAATTGGACAAGAATAAGCCTAGGGAGGACGAAAATGACCTAATTGATCATCCAATGACACAAACACACCTATTGGATGCAAAAGATTGGTTAAAAACCCTAATTGGACAAGATGATGCCTAGGGAGGACGAAAATGACCTAAATATTAATTCAATGACACAAACAAACTTATTGGATGCACAAGATTGGTTAAAAACCCTAATTGGACAAGATGATGCCTAGGGAGGACGAAAATGACCTAAATATTAATTCAATGACACAAACAAACTTATTGGATGAACAAAATTGGTTAAAAACCCTAATTGGACAAGAATATGCCTAGGGAGGACGAAAATGACCTAATTGATCATCCAATGACACAAACACACCTATTGGATGCACAAGATGTGTTAAAAACACTAATTGGACAAGATGATGCCTAGGGAGGACGAAAATGACCTAAATATTAATTCAATGACGCAAACAAACTTATTGGATGAACAAAATTGGTTAAAAACCCTAATTGGACAAGAATATGCCTAGGGAGGACGAAAATGACCTAATTGATCATCCAATGACACAAACACACCTATTGGATGCACAAGATTGGTTAAAAACCCTAATTGGACAAGAATAAGCCTAGGGAGGACGAAAATGACCTAATTGATCATCCAATGATACAAACACACCTATTGGATGCACAAGATTGGTTAAAAACCCTAATTGGGCAAGAATATGCCTAGGGAGGACGGAAATGACCTAAATATTAATTCAATGACACAAACAAACTTATTGGATGCACAAGATTGGTTAAAAACCCTAATTGGACAAGAATAAGACTAGGGAGGACGAAAATGACCTAATTGATCATCCAATGACACAAACACACCTATTGGATGCAAAAGATTGGTTAAAAACCCTAATTGGACAAGATGATGCCTAGGGAGGACGAAAATGACCTAAATATTAATTCAATGACATAAACAAACTTATTGGATGAACAAAATTGGTTAAAAACCCTAATTGGACAAGAATATGTCTAGGGAGGACGAAAATGACCTAATTAATCATCCAATGACACAAACACACCTATTGGATGCACAAGATTGGTTAAAAACCCTAATTGGACAAGAATAAGCCTAGGGAGGACGAAAATGACCTAATTGATCATCCAATGACACAAACACACCTATTGGATGCACAAGATTGGTTAAAAACCCTAATTGGACAAGAATATGCCTAGGGAGGACGAAAATGACCTAATTGATCATCCAATGACACAAATGAACTTATTGGATGCACAAGATTGGTTAAAAAACCTAATTGGACAAGAATATCCCTAGGGAGGACGAAAATGACATAATTGATCATCCAATGACACAAACACACCTATTGGATGCACAAGATTGGTTAAAAACCCTAATTGGACAAGAATATGCCTAGGGAGGACGAAAATGACATAATTGATCATCCAATGACACAAACAAACCTATTGAATGCACAAGATTGGTTAAAAACCCTAATTGGACAAGAATAAGCCTAGGGAGGACGAAAATGACATAATTGATCATCCAATGACACAAACACACCTATTGGAAGCACAAGATTGGTTAAAAACCCTAATTGGACAAGAATATCCCTAGGGAGGACGAAAATGACCTAATTGATCATCCAATGACACAAACACACCTATTGGATGCACAAGATCGGTTAAAAACCCTAATTGGACAAGAATAAGCCTAGGGAGGACGAAAATGACCTAATTGATCATCCAATGACACAAACACACCTATTGGATGCACAATATTGGTTAAAAACCCTAATTGGACAATAATATGCAAAGGGAGGACGAAAATGACCTAATTGATCATCCAATGACACAAATGAACTTATTGGATGCACAAGATTGGTTAAAAACCCTAATTGGACAAGAATATCCCTAGGGAGGACGAAAATGACATAATTGATCATCCAATGACACAAACAAACCTATTGGATGCACAAGATTGGTTAAAAACCCTAATTGGACAAGAATAAGCCTAGGGAGGACGAAAATGACATAATTGATCATCCAATGACACAAACAAACCTATTGAATGCACAAGATTGGTTAAAAACCCTAATTGGACAAGAATAAGCCTAGGGAGGACGAAAATGACATAATTGATCATCCAATGACACAAACACACCTATTGGATGCACAAGATTGGTTAAAATCCCTAATTGGACAAGAATAAGCCTAGGGAGGACGAAAATAACCTAATTGATCATCCAATGACACAAACACACCTATTGGATGCACAAGATTAGTTAAAAACCCTAATTGGACAAGAATATGCCTAGGGAGGACGAAAATGACCTAAATGTTAATCCAATAACACAAATGAACTTATTGGATGCACAAGATTGGTTAAAAACCTTAATTGGACAAGAATAAGCCTAGGGAGGACGAAAATGACCTAAATGTCAATCCAATGACACAAATCTACTTATTGGATGCACAAGATTGGTTAAAAACCCTAATTGGACAAGAATAAGCCTAAGGAGGACGAAAATGACCTAATTGATCATCCAATGACACAAACACACCTATTGGATGCACAAGATTGGTTAAAAACCCTAATTGGGCAAGAATATGCCTAGGGAAGACGAAAATGACCTAAATATTAATTCAATGACACAAAAAAACTTATCGGATGCCCAAGATTGGTTAAAAACCCTAATTGGACAAGAATAAGCCTAGGGAGGACGAAAATGACCTAATTGATCATCCAATGACACAAACACACCTATTAGATGCACAAGATTGGTTAAAAACCCTAATTGGACAAGAATAAGCCTAGGGAGGACGAAAATGACCTAATTGATCATCCAATGACACAAACACACCTATTGGATGCACAAGATTGGTTAAAAACCCTAATTGGACCAGAATATGCCTAGGAGGACGAAAATGACCTAATTGATCATCCAATGACACAAACACACCTATTGGATGCACAAGATTGGTTAAAAACCCTAATTGGACAAGAATATGCCTAGGGAGGACGAAAATGACCTAATTGATCATCCAATGACACAAACACACCATTTGGATGCACAAGATTGGTTAAAAACCCTAATTGGACAAGAATATGCCTAGGGAGGACGAAAATGACCTAATTGATCATCCAATGACACAAATGAACTTATTGGATGCACAAGATTGGTTAAAAACCCTAATTGGACAAGAATATCCCTAGGGAGGACGAAAATGACATAATTGATCATCCAATGACACAAACACACCTATTGGATGCACAAGATTGGTTAAAAACCCTAATTGGACAAGAATATCCCTAGGGAGGACGAAAATGACCTAATTGATCATCCAATGACACAAACACACCTATTGGATGCACAATATTGGTTAAAAACCCTAAATGGACAAGAATATGCCTAGGGAGGTTGAAAATGACCTAATTGATCATCCAATGACACAAATGAACTTATTGGATGCACAAGATTGGTTAAAAACCCTAATTGGACAAGAATATGCCTAGGGAGGACGAAAATGACATAATTGATCATCCAATGACACAAACAAACCTATTGAATGCACAAGATTGGTTAAAAACCCTAATTGGACAAGAATAAGCCTAGGGAGGACGAAAATGACATAATTGATCATCCAATGACACAAACACACCTATTGGATGCACAAGATTGGTTAAAAACCCTAATTGGACAAGAATATCCCTAGGGAGGACGAAAATGACCTAATTGATCATCCAATGACACAAACACACCTATTGGATGCACAAGATCGGTTAAAAACCCTAATTGGACAAGAATAAGCCTAGGGTGGACGAAAATGACCTAATTGATCATCCAATGACACAAACACACCTACTGGATGCACAAGATTGGTTAAAAACCCTAATTGGACAAGAATATGCCTAGGGAGGACGAAAATGACATAATTGATCATCCAATGACACAAACAAACCTATTGAATGCACAAGATTGGTTAAAAACCCTAATTGGACAAGAATAAGCCTAGGGAGGACGAAAATGACATAATTGATCATCCAATGACACAAACACACCTATTGGATGCACAAGATTGGTTAAAAACCCTAATTGGACAAGAATAAGCCTAGGGAGGACGAAAATAACCTAATTGATCATCCAATGACACAAACACACCTATTGGATGCACAAGATTAGTTAAAAACCCTAATTGGACAAGAATATGCCTAGGGAGGACGAAAATGACCTAAATGTTAATCATATAACACAAATGAACTTATTGGATGCACAAGATTGGTTAAAAACCTTAATTGGACAAGAATAAGCCTAGGGAGGACGAAAATGACCTAAATGTCAATCCAATGACACAACTCTACTTATTGGATGCACAAGATTGGTTAAAAACCCTAATTGGACAAGAATAAGCCTAAGGAGGACGAAAATGACCTAATTGATCATCCAATGACACAAACACACCTATTGGATGCACAAGATTGGTTAAAAACCCTAATTGGACAAGAATATGCCTAGGGAAGACGAAAATGACCTAAATATTAATTCAATGACACAAACAAACTTATCGGATGCACAAGATTGGTTAAAAACCCTAATTGGACATGAATAAACCTAGGGAGGACGAAAATGACCTAATTGATCATCCAATGACACAAACACACCTATTAGATGCACAAGATTGGTTAAAAACCCTAATTGGACAAGAATAAGCCTAGGGAGGACGAAAATGACCTAATTGATCATCCAATGACACAAACACACCTATTGGATGCACAAGATTGGTTAAAAACCCTAATTGGACAAGAATATGCCTAGGGAGGACGAAAATGACCTAATTGATCATCCAATGACACAAACAAACCTATTGGATGAACAAGATTGGTTAAAAATCCTAATTGGACAAGAATAAGCCTAGGGAGGACGAAAATGACTAAATTGATCATCCAATGACACAAACACACTTATTGGATGCACAAGATTGGTTAAAAACCCTAATTGGACAAGAATATGCCTAGGGAGTACGAAAATGACATAATTGATCATCCAATGACACAAACAAACCTATTGAATGCACAAGATTGGTTAAAAACCCTAATTGGACAAGAATAAGCCTAGGGAGGACGAAAATGACATAATTGATCATCCAATGACACAACTCTACTTATTGGATGCACAAGATTGGTTAAAAACCCTAATTGGACAAGAATATGCCTAGGGAGGACGAAAATGACCTAATTGATCATCCAATGACACAAATGAACTTATTGGATGCACAAGATTAGTTAAAAACACTAATTGGACAAGAATAAGCCTAGGGAGGACGAAAATAACCTAATTGATCATCCAATGACACAAACCCACCTATTGGATGCACAAGATTGGTCTAAAACTCTAATTGGACAAGAATATGCCTAGGTAGGACGAAAATGACCTAAATGTTAATCCAATGACACAAATGAACTTATTGGATGCACAAGATTGGTTAAAAACCCTAATTGGACAAGAATAAGCCTAGAGAGGACGAAAATGACCTAAATGTTAATCCAATGACACAACTCAACTTATTGGATGCACAAGATTGGTTAAAAACCCCAATTGGGCAAGAATAAGCCTAGGGTGGACGAAAATGACCTAATTGATCATCCAATGACACAAACACACCTATTGGATGCACAAGATTGGTTAAAAACCCTAATTGGACAAGAATAAGCCTAGGGAGGACGAAAATGACCTAAATGTTAATCCAATGACACAACTCAACTTATTGGATGCACAAGATTGGTTAAAAACCCTAATTGGACAAGAATAAGCCTAGGGAGGACGAAAATAACCTAATTGATCATCCAATGACACACACACCTATTGGATGCACAAGATTGGTTAAAAACCCTAATTGGACAAGAATATGCCTAGGGAGGACGAAAATGACCTAATTGACAATCCAATGACACAAACACACCTATTGGATGCACAAGATTGGTTAAAAACCCTAATTGGACAAGAATAAGCCTAGGGAGGACGAAAATGACCTAATTGATCATCCAATGACACAAACACACCTATTGGATGCACAAGATTGGTTAAAAACCCTAATTGGACAAGAATATGCCTAGGGAGGACGAAAATGACCTAAATATTAATTGAATGACACAAACAAACTTGTCGGATGCACAAGATTGGTTAAAAACTCTAAATGGACAAGAATAAGCCTAGGGAGGACGAAAATGACCTAATTGATCATCCAATGACACAAACACACCTATTAGATGCACAAGATTGGTTAAAAACCCTAATTGGACAAGAATAAGCCTAGGGAGGACGAAAATGACCTAATTGATCATCCAATGACACAAACACACCTATGGGATGCACAAGATTGGTTAAAAACCCTAATTGGACAAGAATAAGACTAGGGAGGACGAAAATGACCTAATTGATCATCCATTGCCACAAACACACCTATTGGATGCAAAAGATTGGTTAAAAACCCTAATTGGACAAGAATAAGCCTAGGGAGGACGAAAATAACCTAATTGATCATCCAATGACACAACTCAACTTATTGGATGCACAAGATTGGTTAAAAACCCTAATTGGACAAGAATATGCCTAGGGAGGACGAAAATGACCTAAATGTTAATCCAATGACACAAATGAACTTATTGGATGCACAAGATTGGTTAAAAACCCTAATTGGACAAGAATAAGCCTAGGGAGGACGAAAATGACCTAATTGATCATCCAACGACATAAACACACCTATTGGAAGCAGAAGATTGGTTAAAAACCCTAATTGGACAAGAATATGCCTAGGGAGGACAAAAATGACCTAAATGTTAATCCAATGACACAAATGAACTTATTGGAAGCACAAGATTGGTTAAAAACCCTAATTGGACAAGAATAAGCCTAGGGAGGACGAAAATGACCTAATTGATCATCTAATGACACAAACACTCCTATTGGATGCACAAGATTGGTTAAAAACCCTAACTGGACAAGAATATGCCTAGGGAGGACGAAAATGACCTAAATGTTAATCCAATGACACAAATGAACTTATTGGATGCACAAGATTGGTTAAAAACCCTAATTGGACAAGAATAAGCCTAGGGAGGACGAAAATGACCTAATTGATCATCCAATGACATAAACACACCTATGGGAAGCACAAGATTGGTTAAAAACCCTAATTGGACAAGAATATGCCTAGGGAGGACGAAAATGACCTAAATGTTAATCCAATGACACAAATGAACTTATTGGATGCACAAGATTGGTTAAAAACCCTAATTGGACAAGAATAAGCCTAGGGAGGACGAAAATGACCTTAATGTTCATCCAATGACACAAATGAACTTATTGGATGCACAAGATTGGTTAAAAACCCTAATTGGACAAGAATATGCCTAGGGAGGACGAAAATGACCTAAATGTTAATCCAATGACACAAATGAACTTATTGGATGCACAAGATTGGTTAAAAACCCTAATTGGACAAGAATAAGCCTAGGGAGGACGAAAATGACCTATTTGATCATCCAATGACACAAACACACCTATTGGATGCACAAGATTCGTTCAAAACCCTAATTGGACAAGAATATGCCTAGGGAGGACGAAAATGACCTAATTGATCATCCAAAGACACAAACACATCTATTGGATGCACAAGATTGGTTAAAAACCCTAATTGGACAAGAATATGCCTAGGGAGGACGAAAATGACCTAATTGATCATCCAATGACACAAATGAACTTATTGGATGCACAAGATTGGTTAAAAAACCTAATTGGACAAGAATATCCCTAGGGAGGACGAAAATGACATAATTGATCATCCAATGACACAAACACACCTATTGGATGCACAAGATTGGTTAAAAACCCTAATTGGACAAGAATATGCCTAGGGAGGACGAAAATGACATAATTGATCATCCAATGACACAAACAAACCTATTGAATGCACAAGATTGGTTAAAAACCCTAATTGGACAAGAATAAGCCTAGGGAGGACGAAAATGACATAATTGATCATCCAATGACACAAACACACCTATTGGAAGCACAAGATTGGTTAAAAACCCTAATTGGACAAGAATATCCCTAGGGAGGACGAAAATGACCTAATTGATCATCCAATGACACAAACACACCTATTGGATGCACAAGATCGGTTAAAAACCCTAATTGGACAAGAATAAGCCTAGGGAGGACGAAAATGACCTAATTGATCATCCAATGACACAAACACACCTATTGGATGCACAATATTGGTTAAAAACCCTAATTGGACAATAATATGCAAAGGGAGGACGAAAATGACCTAATTGATCATCCAATGACACAAATGAACTTATTGGATGCACAAGATTGGTTAAAAACCCTAATTGGACAAGAATATCCCTAGGGAGGACGAAAATGACATAATTGATCATCCAATGACACAAACAAACCTATTGGATGCACAAGATTGGTTAAAAACCCTAATTGGACAAGAATAAGCCTAGGGAGGACGAAAATGACATAATTGATCATCCAATGACACAAACAAACCTATTGAATGCACAAGATTGGTTAAAAACCCTAATTGGACAAGAATAAGCCTAGGGAGGACGAAAATGACATAATTGATCATCCAATGGCACAAACAAACTTATCGGATGCACAAGATTGGTTAAAAACCCTAATTGGACAAGAATAAGCCTAGGGAGGACGAAAATGACCTAATTGATCATCCAATGACACAAACACACCTATTAGATGCACAAGATTGGTTAAAAACCCTAATTGGACAAGAATAAGCCTAGGGAGGACGAAAATGACCTAATTGATCATCTAATGACACAAACACACCTATTGGATGCACACGATAGGTTAAAAACCCTAATTGGACAAGAATATGCCTAGGGAGGACGAAAATGACCTAATTGATCATCCAATGACACAAACACACCTATTGGATGCACAAGATTGGTTAAAAACCCTAATTGGACAAGAATAAGCCTAGGGAGGACAAAAATGACGTAATTGATCATCCATTGCCACAAACACACCTATTGGATGCACAAGATTGGTTAAAAACCCTAATTGGACAAGAATATGCCTAGGGAGGACGAAAATGACCTAATTGGTCATCCAATGACACAAACACACCTATTGGATGTATAAGATTGGTTAAAAACCCTAATTGGACAAGAATAAGCCTAGGGAGGACGAAAATAACCTAATTGATCATCCAATGACACAAACACACCTATTGGATGCACAAGATTAGTTAAAAACCCTAATTGGACAAGAATATGCCTAGGGAGGACGAAAATGACCTAAATGTTAATCCAATAACACAAATGAACTTATTGGATGAACAAGATTGGTTAAAAACCCTAATTGGACAAGAATAAGCCTAGGGAGGACGAAAATGACCTAAATGTCAATCCAATGACACAACTCTACTTATTGGATGCACAAGATTGGTTAAAAACCCTAATTGGACAAGAATAAGCCTATGGTGGACGAAAATGACCCAATTGATCATCCAATGACACAAACACACCTATTGGATGCACAAGATTGGTTAAAAACCCTAATTGGACAAGAATAAGCCTAGGGAGGACGAAAATGACCTAATTGATCATCCAATGACACAAACACACCTATTGGATGCACAAGATTGGTTAAAAACCCTAATTGGACAACAATATGCCTAGGGAGGACGAAAATGACCTAATTGATCATCCAATAACACAAACACACCTATTGGATGCACCAGATTGGTTAAAAACCCTAATTGGACAAGAATATGCCTAGGGAGGACGAAAATGACCTAAATGTTAATCCAATGACACAAATGAACTTATTGGATGCACAAGATTGGTTAAAAACCCTAATTGGACAAGAATAAGCCTAGGGAGGACGAAAATGACCTAAATGTTAATCCAATGACACAACTCAACTTATTGGATGCACAAGATTGGTTAAAAACCCTAATTGGACAAGAATAAGCCTAGGGAGGACGAAAATATCCTAATTGATCACCCAATGACACAAACACACCTATTGGATGCACAAGATTGGTTAAAAACCCTAATTGGGCAAGAATATGCCTAGGGAAGACGAAAATGACCTAAATATTAATTCAATGACACAAACAAACTTATCGGATGCCCAAGATTGGTTAAAAACCCTAATTGGACAAGAATAAGCCTAGGGAGGACGAAAATGACCTAATTGATCATCCATTGCCACAAACACACCTATTGGATGCACAAGATTGGTTAAAAACCCTAATTGGACAAGAATATGCCTAGGTAGGACGAAAATGACCTAATTGGTCATCCAATGACACAAACACACCTATTGGATGCATAAGATTGGTTAAAAACCCTAATTGGACAAGAATAAGCCTAGGGAGGACGAAAATGACCTAAATGTTAATCCAATAACACAAATGAACTTATTGGATGCACAAGATTGGTTAAAAACCCTAATTGGACAAGAATAAGCCTAGGGAGGACAAAAATGACCTAAATGTTAATCCAATGACACAACTCAACTTATTGGATGCACAAGATTGGTTAAAAACCCTAATTGGACAAGAATAAGCCTATGGAGGACGAAAATGACCTAATTGATCATCCAATGACACAAACACACCTATTGGATGCACAAGATTGGTTAAAAACCCTAATTGGACAAGAATAAGCCTAGGGAGGTCGAAAATGACCTAATTGATCATCCAATGACACAAACACACCTATTGGATGCACAAGATTGGTTAAAAACCCTAATTGGACAAGAATATGCCTAGGGAGGACGAAAATGACCTAATTGATCATCCAATGACACAAACACACCTATTGGAGGCACAAGATTGGTTAAAAACCCTAATTGGACAAGAATATGCCTAGGGAGGACGAAAATGACCTAAATATTAATTCAATGACACAAACAAACTTATTGGATGCACAAGATTGGTTAAAAACCCTAATTGGACAAGAATAAGCCTAGGGAGGACGAAAATGACCTAATTGGTCATCCAATGACACAAACACACCTATTGGAATCACAAGATTGGTTAAAAACCCTAATTGGACAAGAATATGCCTAGGGAGGACGAAAATGACCTAAATATTAATTCAATAACACAAACAAAGTTATTGGATGCACAAGATTGGTTAAAAACCCTAATTGGACAAGAATAAGCCTAGGGAGGACGAAAATGACCTAATTGATCATCCAATGACACAAACACACCTATTGGATGCACAAGATTGGTTAAAAACCCTAATTGGACAAGAATATGCCTAGGGAGGACGAAAATGACCTAATTGATCATCCAATGACACAAATGAACTTATTGGATGCACAAGATTAGTTAAAAACCCTAATTGGACAAGAATAAGCTTTGGGAGGACGAAAATTACCTAATTGATCATCCAATGACACAAACACACCTATTGGATGCACAAGATTGGTCTAAAACTCTAAATGAGCAAGAATATGCCTAGGGAGGACGAAAATGACCAAAATGTTAATCCAATGACACAAATGAACGTATTGGATGCACAAGATTGGTTAAAAACCCTAATTGGACAAGAATAAGCCTAGGGAGGACGAAAATGACCTAATTGATCATCCAATGACACAAACACACCTATTGGATGCACAAGATTGGTTAAAAACCCTAATTGGACAAGAATATGCCTAGGGAGGACGAAAATGACCTAATTGATCATCCAATGACACAAACACACCTATTGGATGCAGAAGATTGGTTAAAAACCCTAATTGGACAATAATATGCGTAGGGAGGACGAAAATGACCTAAATATTAATTCAATGACACAAACAAACTTATTGGATTCACAAGATTGGTTAAAAACCCTAATTGGGCAAGAATAGGCCTAGGGAGGACGAAAATGACCTAATTGATCATCCAATGACACAAACACACCTATTGGATGCACAAGATTGGTTAAAAACCCTAATTGGACAAGAATAAGCCTAGGGAGGACGAAAATGACCTAATTGATCATCCAATGACACAAACACACCTATTGGATGCACAAGATTGGTTAAAAACCCTAATTGGACAAGAATATGCCTAGGGAGGACGAAAATGACCTAATTGATCATCCAATGAAACAAACACACCTACTGGATGCACAAGATTCGTTAAAAACCCTAATTGGACAAGAATATGCCTAGGGAGGACGAAAATGACCTAATTGATCATCCAATGACACAAACACACCTATTGGATGCACAAGATTGGTTAAAAACCCTAATTGGACAAGAATATGCCTAGGGAGGACGAAAATGACCTAATTGATCATCCAATGACACAAACACACCTGTTGGATGCAGAAGATTGGTTAAAAACCCTAATTGGACAATAATATGCCTAGGGAGGACGAAAATGACCTAATTGATCATCCAATGACACAAACACACCTATTGGATGCACAAGATTGGTTAAAAACCCTAATTGGACAAGAATATGCCTAGGGAGGACGAAAATGACCTAATTGATCATCCAATGACACAAACACACCTATTGGATGCACAAGATTGGTTACAAACCCTAATTGGACAAGAATATGCCTAGGGAGGACGAAAATGACCTAAATATTAATTCAATGACACAAACAAACTTATTGGATGCATAAGATTGGTTAAAAACCCTAATTGGACAAGAATAAGCCTAGGGAGGACGAAAATGACCTAATTGATCATCCAATGACACAAACACACCTATTGGATGCACAAGATTGGTTAAAAACCCTAATTGGACAAGAATAAGCCTAGGGAGGACGAAAATGACCTAATTGATCATCCAATGACACAAACACACCTCTCGGATGCACAAGATTGGTTAAAAACCCTAATTGGACAAGAATAAGCCTAGGGAGGACGAAAATGACCTAATTGATCATCCAATGACACAAACACACCTATTGGATGCACAAGATTGGTTAAAAACCCTAATTGGACAAGAATAAGCCTAGGGAGGACGAAAATGACCTAATTGATCATCCATTGCCACAAACACACCTATGGGATGCACAAGATTGGTTAAAAACCCTAATTGGACAAGAATATGCCTTGGGAGGACGAAAATGACCTAATTGGTCATCCAATGACACAAACACACCTATTGGATGCAAAAGATTGGTTAAAAACCCTAATTGGACAAGAATAAGCCTAGGGAGGACGAAAATGACCTAATTGATCATCCAATGACACAAACACACCTATTGGATGCACAAGATTGGTTAAAAACCCTAATTGGACAAGAATAAGCCTAGGGAGGACGAAAATGACCTAATTGATCATCCAATGACACAAACACACCTATTGGATGCACAAGATTGGTTAAAAACCCTAATTGGACAAGAATAGGCCTAGGGAGCATGACAATGACCTAATTGATCATCCAATGACACAAACACACCTATTGGATGCAAAAGATTGGTTAAAAACCCTAATTGGACAAGAATAAGCCTAGGGAGGACGAAAATGACCTAATTGATCATCCAATGACACAAACACACCTATTGGATGCAAAAGATTGGTTAAAAACCCTAATTGGACAAGATGATGCCTAGAGAGGACGAAAATGACCTAAATATGAATTCAATGACACAAACAAACTTATTGGATGCACAAGATTGGTTAAAAACCCTAATTGGAGAAGAATATGCCTAGGGAGGACGAAAATGACCTAAATATTAATTCAATGACACAAACAAATTTATTGGATGCACAAGATTGGTTAAAAACCTTAATTGGACAAGAATAAGCCTAGGGAGGACAAAAATGACCTAATTGATCATCCAATGACACAAATGAACTTATTGGATGCACAAGATTGGTTAAAAACCCTAATTGGACAAGAATAAGCCTAGGGAGGACGAAAATGACCTAATTGATCATCCAATGACACAAACACACCTATTGGATGCACAAGATTGGTTAAAAACCCTAATTGGACAAGAATAAGCCTAGGGAGGACGAAAATGACCTAATTGATCATCCAATGACACAAACACACCTATTGGATGCACAAGATTGGTTAAAAACCCTAATTGGACAAGAATATGCCTAGGGAGGACTAAAATGACCTAATTGATCATCCATTGCCACAAACACACCTATTGGACGCACAAGATTGGTTAAAAACCCTAATTGGACAAGAATAAGCCTAGGGAGGACAAAAATGACCTAATTGATCATCCAATGACACAAACACACCTATTGGATGCACAAGATTGGTTAAAAACCCTAATTGGACAAGAATATGCCTAGGAAGGACGAAAATGACCTAAATATTAATTCAATGACACAAATGAACTTATTGGATGCACAAGATTGGTTAAAAACCCTAATTGGACAAGAATAAGCCTAGGGAGGACGAAAATGACCTAATTGATCATCCAATGACACAAACACACCTATTGGATGCACAAGATTGGTTAAAAACCCTAATTGGAGAAGAATATGCCTAGGGAGGACGAAAATGACCTAAATGTTAATCCAATGACACAAACACACCTATTGGATGCACAAGATTGGTTAAAAACCATAATTGGACAAGAATAAGCCTAGGGAGGACGAAAAATGACCTAATTGATCATCCAATGACACAAACACACCTATTGGATGCACAAGATTGGTTAAAAACCCTAATTGGACAAGAATAAGCCTAGGGAGGACGAAAATGACCTAATTGATCATCCAATGACACAAACACACCTATTGGATGCACAAGATTGGTTAAAAACCATAATTGGACAAGAATATGCCCAGGGAGGACGAAAATGACATAATTGATCATCCAATGACACAAACAAACCTATTGGATGTACAAGATTGGTTAAAAACCCTAATTGGACAAGAATAAGCCTAGGGAGGACGAAAATGACATAATTGATCATCCAATGACACTAACACACCTATTGGATGCACAAGATTGGTTAAAAACCCTAATTGGACAAGAATATGCCTAGGGAGGACGAAAATGACCTAATTGGTCATCCAATGACACAAACACACCTATTGGATGCATAAGATTGGTTAAAAACCCTAATTGGACAAGAATAAGCCTAGGGAGGACGAAAATGACCTAAATGTTAATCCAATAACACAAATGAACTTATTGGATGCACAAGATTGGTTAAAAACCCTAATTGGACAAGAATAAGCCTAGGGAGGACAAAAATGACCTAAATGTCAATCCAATGACACAACTCAACTTATTGGATGCACAAGATTGGTTAAAAACCCTAATTGGACAAGAATAAGCCTATGGTGGACGAAAATGACCTAATTGATCATCCAATGACACAAACACACCTATTGGATGCACAAGATTGGTTAAAAACCCTAAATGGACAAGAATAAGCCTAGGGAGGACGAATATGACCTGGATGCACAAGATTGGTTAAAAACCCTAATTGGACAAGAATATGCCTAGGGAGGACGAAAATGACCTAATTGATCATCCAATGACACAAACAAACCTATTGAATGCACAAGATTGGTTAAAAACCCTAATTGGACAAGAATAAGCCTAGGGAGGACGAAAATGACATAATTGATCATCCAATGACACAAACAAACTTATCGGATGCACAAGATTGGTTAAAAACCCTAATTGGACAAGAATAAGCCTAGGGAGGACGAAAATGACCTAATTGATCATCCAATGACACAAACACACCTATTGGATGCACAAGATTGGTTAAAAACCCTAATTGGACAAGATAAAGCCTAGGGAGGACGAAAATGACCTAATTGATCATCCAATGACACAAACACACCTATTTGATGCACAAGATTGGTTAAAAACCCTAATTGCACAAGAATATGCCTAGGGAGGACGAAAATGACCTAATTGATTATCCAATGACACAAATGAACTTATTGGATGCACAAGATTGGTTAAAAACCCTAATTGGACAAGAATAAGCCTACGGAGGACGAAAATGACCTAATTGATCATCCAATGACACAAACACACCTATTGGATGCACAAGATTGGTTAAAAACCCTAGTTGCACAAGAATATGCCTAGGGAGGACGAAAATGACCTAAATGCTAATCCAATGACACAAATGAACTTATTGGATGCACAAGATTGGTTAAAAACCCTAGTTGGACAAGAATATGCCTAGGGAGGACGAAAATGACCTAATTGATCATCCAATGACACAAATGAACTTATTGGATGCACAAGATTTAATAAAAACCCTAATTGGACAAGAATAAGCCTAGGGAGGACGAAAATGACCTAATTGATCATCCAATGACACAAACACACCTATTGGATGCACAAGATTGGTTAAAAATCCTAGTTGGACAAGAATAAGCCTAGGGAGGACGAAAATGACCTAATTGATCATCCAATGACACAAACACACCTATTGGATGCACAAGATTGGTTAAAAATCCTAGTTGGACAAGAATATGCCTAGGGAGGACGAAAATGACCTAATTGATCTTCCAATGATACAAATGAACTTATTGGATGCACAAGATTGGTTAAAAACCCTAGTTTATGCCTAGGGAGGACGAAAATGACCTAATTGATCATCCAATGACACAAATGAACTTATTGGATGCACAAGATTTGTTAAAAACCCTAATTGGACAAGAATAAGCCTAGGGAGGACGAAAATGACCTAATTGATCATCCAATGACACAAACACACCTATTGGATGCACAAGATTGGTTAAAAACCCTAATTGGACAAGAATAAGCCTAGGGAGGACGAAAATGACCTAATTGATCATCCAATGACACAAACACACCTATTGGATGCACAAGATTGGTTAAAAACCCTAATTGGACAAGAATAAGCCTAGGGAGGACGAAAATGACCTAATTGATCATCCAATGACACAAACACACCTATTGGATGCACAAGATTGGTTTAAAACCCTAGTTGATCAAGAATATGCCTAGGAAGGACGAAAATGACCTAATTGATCATCCAATGACACAAATGAACTTATTGGATGCACAAGATTGGTTAAAAACCCTAATTGGACAAGAATAAGCCTAGGGAGGACGAAAATGACCTAATTGATCATCCAATGACACAAACACACCTATTGGATGCACAAGATTGGTTAAAAACCCTAATTGGACAAGAATAAGCCTAGGGAGGACGAAAATGACCTAATTGATCATCCAATGACACAAACACACCTATTGGATGCACAAGATTGGTTAAAAACCCTAATTGGACAAGAATAAGCCTAGGGAGGACGAAAATGACCTAATTGATCATCCAATGACACAAACACATCTATTGGAAGCACAAGATTGGTTAGAAACCCTAGTTGGACAAGAATATGCCTAGGGAGGACGAAAATGACCTAATTGATCATCCAATGACACAAATGAACTTATTGGATGCACAAGATTGCTTAAAAACCCTAATTGGACAAAAATAAGCATAGAAAGGACGAAAATGACCTAATTGATCATCCAATGACACAAACACACCTATTGGATGCACAAGATTGGTTAAAAACCCTAATTGGACAAGAATAAGCCTAGGGAGGACGAAAATGACCTAATTGATCATCCAATGACACAAACACACCTATTGGATGCACAAGATTGGTTAAAAACCCTAATTGGACAAGAATAAGCCTAGGGAGGACGAAAATGACCTAATTGATCATCCAATGACACAAACACACCTATTGGATGCACAAGATTGGTTAAAAACCCTAATTGGACAAGAATATGCCAAGGGAGGACGAAAATGACCTAAATATTAATTCAATGACATAAAGAAACTTTTTGGATGCACAAGATTGGTTAAAAACCCTAATTGGACCAGAATAAGCCTAGGGAGGACGAAAATGACCTAATTGATCATCCAATGACATAAACAAAGTTATTGGATGCACAAGATTGGTTAAAAACCCTAATTGGACAAGAATAAGCCTAGGGAGGAAGAAAATGACCTAATTGATCATCCAATGACACAAACACACCTATTGGATGCACAAGATTGGTTAAAAACCCTAATTGGACAAGAATAAGCCTAGGGAGGACGAAAATGACCTAATTGATCATCCAATGACACAAACACACCTATTGGATGCACAAGATTGGTTAAAAACCCTAATTGGACAAGAATATGCCTAGGGAGGATGAAAATGACCTAATTGATCATCCAATGAACCAAACACACCTATTGGATGCACAAGATTGGTTAAAAACCCGAATTTGGACAAGAATATGCCTAGGGAGGACGAAAATGACCTAATTGATCATCCAATGACACAAACACACCTATTGGATGCACAAGATTGGTTAAAAACCCTAATTGGACAAGAATAAGCCTAGGGAGGACGAAAATGACCTAATTGATCATCCAATGACACAAACACACCTATTGGATGCACAAGATTGGTTAAAAACCCTAATTGGACAAGAATATGCCTAGGGAGGACGAAAATGACATAATTGATCATCCAATGACACAAATGAACTTATTGGATGCACACGATTAGTTAAAAACCCTAATTGGACAAGAATATGCCTAGGGAGGACGAAAATAACCTAATTGATCATCCAATGACAAAAACACACCTATTGGATGCACAAGATTGGTTAAAAACCCTAATTGGACAAGAATATGCCTAGGGAGGACGAAAATGACCTAATTGATCATCCAATGACACAAACACACCTATTGCATGCACAAGATTGGTTAAAAACCCTAATTGGACAAGAATATGCCTAGGGAGGACGAAAATGACCTAAATATTAATTCAATGACACAATCAAAGTTATTGGATACACAAGATTGGTCAAAAACCCTAATTGGACAAGAATAAGCCTAGGGAGGACGAAAATGACCTAATTGATCATCCAATGACACAAACACACCTATTGGATGCACAAGATTGGTTAAAAACCCTAATTGGACAAGAATAAGCCTAGGGAGGACGAAAATGACCTAATTGATCATCCAATGACATAAACACACCTATTGGATGCACAAGATTTGTTTAAAACCCTAGTTGGACAAGAATATGCCTAGGGAGGATGAAAATGACCTAATTGATCATCCAATGACACAAA
Source organism: Cicer pinnatifidum (assembly GCA_037974775.1). Lineage (NCBI taxonomy): Eukaryota > Viridiplantae > Streptophyta > Magnoliopsida > Fabales > Fabaceae > Cicer > Cicer pinnatifidum. The sequence continues at coordinate 40,518 of JBBPBR010001400.1, read as the reverse complement.
TGAACTTATTGGATGCACAAGATTTGTTAAAAACCCTAATTGGACAAGAATAAGCCAAGGGAGGACGAAAATGACCTAATTGATCATCCAATGACACAAAGACACTTATTGCATGCACAAGATTGGTTAAAAACCCTAATTGGACAAGAATATGCCTAGGGAGGACGAAAATGACCTAAATATTAATTCAATGACATAAACAAACTTGTTGGATGCACAAGATTGGTTAAAAACCCTAATTGGACAAGAATAAGCCTAGGGAGGACGAAAATGACCTAATTGATCATCAAATGACACAAACACACCTATTGGAAGCACAAGATTGGTTAAAAACCCTAATTGGATAAGAATATGCCTAGGAAGGACGAAAATGACCTAAATGTTAATGGGCAAAAATGACCTAATTGATCATCCAATGACACAAACACACCTATTGGATGCACAAGATTAGTTAAAAACCCTAATTGGACAAGAATATGCCTAGGGAGCACGAAAATGACCTAAATATTAATTCAATGACACAAACAAAGTTTTTGGATGCACAAGATTGGTTAAAAACCCTATTTGGACAAGAATAAGCCTAGGGAGGGCGAAAATGACCTAATTGATCATCCAATGACACAAACACACCTATTGGATGCACAAGATTGGTTAAAAACCCTAATTGGACAAGAATATGCCTAGGGAGGACGAAAATGATCTAAATATTAATTCAATGACACAAACAAAGTTATTGGATGCACAAGATTGGTTAAAAACCCTAATTGGACAAGAATAAGCCTAGGGAAGACGAAAATGACCTAATTGATCATCCAATGACACAAACACACCTATTGGATGCACAAGATTGGTTAAAAACCCTAATTGGACAAGAATAAGCCTAGTGAGGACGAAAATGACCTAATTGATCATCCAATGACACAAACACACCTATTGGAAGCACAAGAATGGTTAAAAGCCCTTGTTGGACAAGAATATGCCTAGGGAGGACGAAAATGACCTAATTGATCATCCAATGACACAAATGAACTTATTGGATGCACAAGATTTGTTAAAAACCCTAATTGGACAAGAATAAGCCTAGGGAGGACGAAAATGACCTAATTGATCATCCAATGACACAAACACACCTATTGGATGCACAAGATTGGTTAAAAACCCTAATTGGACAAGAATATGCCTAGGGAGGACGAAAATGACCTAAATATTAATTCAATGACACAATCAAAGTTATTGGATGCACAAGATTGGTTAAAAACTCTAATTGGACAAGAATAAGCCTAGGGAGTACGATAATGACCTAATTGATCATCCAATGACACAAACACACCTATTGGATGCACAAGATTGGTTAAAAACCCTAATTGGACAAGAATAAGCCTAGGGAGGACAAAAATGACCTAATTGATCATCCAATGACACAAACACACCTATTGGATGCACAAGATTGGTTAAAAACCCTAATTGGACAAGAATAAGCCTAGGGAGGACGAAAATGACCTAATTGATCATCCAATGACACAAACACACCTATTGGATGCACAAGATTGGTTAAAAACCCTAATTGGACAAGAATATGCCTAGGGAGGACGAAAATGACATAATTGATCATCCAATGACACAAATGACTTTATTGGATGCACAAGATTTGTTAAAAAACGTAATTGGACAAGAATAAGCCTAGGGAGGACGAAAATGACCTAATTGATCATCCAATGACACAAACACACCTATTGGATGCACAAGATTGGTTAAAAACCCTAATTGGACAAGAATATGCCTAGGGAGGACGAAAATGACCTAAATTGATCATCCAATGACACAAACACACCTATTGGATGCACAAGAGTGGTTAAAAACCCTAATTGGACAAGAATATGCCTAGGGAGGACGAAAATGACCTAAATGTTAATCCAATGACCCAACTCAACTTATTGGATGCACTAGATTGGTTAAAAACCCTAATTGGACAAGAATAAGCCTAGGGAGGACGAAAATGACCTAATTGATCATCCAATGACACAAACACACCTATTGGATGCACAAGATTGGTTAAAAACCCTAATTGGACAAGAATAAGCCTAGGGAGGACGAAAATGACCTCATTGATCATCCAATGACACAAACACACCTATTGGATGCACAAGATTGGTTAAAAACCCTAATTGGACAAGAATAAGCCTAGGGAGAACGAAAATGACAAATGTTAATCCAATGACACAACTCAACTTATTGGATGCACAAGATTGGTTAAAAACCCAAATTGGACAAGAATAAGCCTAGGGAGGACGAAAATGACCTAATTGATCATCCAATGACACAAACACACCTATTGGATGCACAAGATTGGTTAAAAACCCTAATTGGACAAGAATATGCCTAGGGAGGACGAAAATGACCTAATTGATCATCCAATGACACAAATGAAATTATTGGATGGACAAGATTGGTTAAAAACCCTAATTGGACAAGAATAAGCCTAGGGAGGACGAAAATGACCTAATTGATCATCCAATGACACAAACACACCTATTGGATGCACAAGATTGGTTAAAAACCATAATTGGACAAGAATATGCCCAGGGAGGACGAAAATGACATAATTGATCATCCAATGACACAAACAAACCTATTGGATGTACAAGATTGGTTAAAAACCCTAATTGGACAAGAATAAGCCTAGGGAGGACGAAAATGACCTAATTGATCATCCAATGACACAAACACACCTATTGGATGCACAAGATTGGTTAAAAACCCTAATTGGACAAGAATATGCCTAGGGAGGACGAAAATGACCTAATTGTTAATCCAATGACAACACTCAACTTATTGGATGCACAAGATTGGTTAAAAACCCTAATTGGACAAGAATAAGCCTAGGGAGGACGAAAATGACCTAATTGATCATCCAATGACACAAACACACCTATTGGATGCACAAGATTGGTTAAAAACCCTAATTGGACAAGAATAAGCCTAGGGAGGACGAAAATGACCTAAATGTTAATTCAATGACACAAACAAAGTTATTGGATGCACAAGAATGGTTAAAAACCCTAATTGGACAAGAATAAGCCTAGGGAGGACGTAAATGACCTAATTGATCATCCAATGACACAAACACACCTATTGGACGTACAAGATTGGTTAAAAACCCGAATTGGACAAGAATATTCCTAGGGAGGACAAAAATGACCTAAATATTAATTCAATGACACAAACAAACTTATCGGATGCACAAGATTGGTTAAAAACCCTAATTGGACAAGAATAAGCCTAGGGAGGACGAAAATGACCTAATTGATCATCCAATGACAGAAACACACCTATTGGATGCACAAGATTGGTTAAAAACCCTAATTGGATAAGAATATGCCTAGGGAGGACGAAAATGACCAAAATATTAATTCAATGACACTAACAAAGTTATTGGATGCACAAGATTGGTTAAAAACCCTAATTGGACAAGAATAAGCCTAGGGAGGACGAAAATGACCTAATTGATCATCCAATGACACAAACACACCTATTGGATGCAAAAGATTGGTTAAAAACCCTAATTGGACAAGATGATGCCTAGAGAGGACGAAAATGACCTAAATATGAATTCAATGACACAAACAAACTTATTGGATGCACAAGATTGGTTAAAAACCCTAATTGGAGAAGAATATGCCTAGGGAGGACGAAAATGACCTAAATATTAATTCAATGACACAAACAAATTTATTGGATGCACAAGATTGGTTAAAAACCTTAATTGGACAAGAATAAGCCTAGGGAGGACAAAAATGACCTAATTGATCATCCAATGACACAAATGAACTTATTGGATGCACAAGATTGGTTAAAAACCCTAATTGGACAAGAATAAGCCTAGGGAGGACGAAAATGACCTAATTGATCATCCAATGACACAAACACACCTATTGGATGCACAAGATTGGTTAAAAACCCTAATTGGACAAGAATAAGCCTAGGGAGGACGAAAATGACCTAATTGATCATCCAATGACACAAACACACCTATTGGATGCACAAGATTGGTTAAAAACCCTAATTGGACAAGAATATGCCTAGGGAGGACGAAAATGACCTAATTGATCATCCAACGACACAAACACACCTATTGGATGCACAAGATCGGTTAAAAACCCTAATTGGACAAGAATAAGCTTATGGAGGACGCAAATGACCTAATTGATCATCCAATGACTCAAACACACCTATTGGATGCACAAGATTGGTTAAAAACTTTAATTGGACAAGAATATGCCTAGGGAGGACGAAAATGACCTAATTGATCATCCAATGACACAAACACACCTATTGGATGCACAAGATCGGTTAAAAACCCTAATTGGACAAGAATAAGCCTAGGGAGGACGAAAATGACCTAATTGATCATCCAATGACACAAACACACCTATTGGATGCACAAGATTGGTTAAAAACCCTAATTGGACAAGAATATGCCTAGGGAGGACGAAAATGACCTAATTGATCATGAAATGACACAAACACACCTATTGGATGCACAAGATTGGTTAAAAACCCTAATTGGACAAGAATAGGCCTAGGGAGGACGAAAATGACCTAAATATTAATTCAATGACACTAACAAACATATTGGACGCACAAGATTGGTTAAAAATCCTAATTGGACAAGAATAAGCCTAGGGAGGATAAAAATGACCTAATTGATCATCCAATGACACAAACACACCTATTGGAAGCACAAGATTGGTTAAAAATCCTAATTGGACAAGAATATGCCTAGGGAGGACGAAAATGACCTAAATGTTAATCCAATGACACAAATGAACTTATTGGATGCACAAGATTGGTTAAAAACCCTAATTGGACAAGAATAAGCCTAGGGAGGACGAAAATGACCTAATTGATCATCCAATGACAGAAACACACCGATTGGATTCACAAGATTGGTTAAAAACCCTAATTCGACAAGAATATGCCTAAGGAGGACGAAAATGACCTAAATATTAATTCAATGACACAAACAAAGTTATTGGATGCACAAGATTGGTTAAAAACCCTAATTGGACAAGAATAAGCCTTGGGATGATGAAAATGACCTAATTGATCATCCAATGACACAAACACACCTATTGGATGCACAAGATTGGTTAAAAACCCTAATTGGACAAGAATAAGCCTAGGGAGGACGAAAATGACCTAATTGATCATCCAATGACACAAACACACCTATTGGATGCACAAGATTGGTTAAAAACCCTAATTGGACAAGAATAAGCCTAGGGAGGACGAAAATGACCTAATTGATCATCCAATGACACAAACACACCTATTGGATGCACAAGATTGGTTAAAAACCCTAATTGGACAAGAATAAGCCTAGGGAGGATGAAAATGACCTAAATGTTAATCCAATGACACAACTCAACTTATTGGACGCACAAGATTGGTTAAAAACCCTAATTGGACAAGAATAAGCCTAGGGAGGACGAAAATGACCTAATTGATCATCCAATGACACAAACACACCTATTGGATGCACAAGATTGGTTAAAAACCCTAATTGGACAAGAATAAGCCTAGGGAGGACGAAAATGACCTAATTGATCATCCAATGACACAAACACACCTATTGGATGCACAAGATTGGTTAAAAACCCTAATGGGACAAGAATATGCCTAGGGAGGACGAAAATGACCTAATTGATCATCCAATGACACAAACACACCAATTGGATGCACAAGATTCGTTAAAAACCTTAATTGGACAAGAATATGCCTAGGGAGGACGAAAATGACCTAATTGATCATCCAATGACACAAACACACCTATTGGATGCACAAGATTGGTTAAAAACCCTAATTGGACATGAATAAGCCTAGGGAGGACGAAAATGACCTAAATGTGAATCCAATGACACAACTCAACTTATTGGATGCACAAGATTGGTTAAAAACCCTAATTGGACAAGAATAAGCCTAGGGAGGAAGAAAATGACCTAATTGATCATCCAATGACACAAACACACCTATTGCAAGCACAAGATTGGTTAAAAACCCTAATTGGACAAGAATATACCTAGGGAGTACGAAAATGACCTAAATGTTAATCCAATGACACAAATGAACTTATAGGACGCACAAGATTGGTTAAAAACCCTAATTGGACAAGAATAAGCCTAGGGAGGACGAAAATGACCTAATTGATCATCCAATGACACAAACACACCTATTGGATGCACAAGATTGGTTAAAAACCCTAATTGGACAAGAATATGCCTAGGGAGGACGAAAATGACTTAGTTGATCATCCAATGACACAAACACACCAATTGGATACACAAGATTGGTTAAAAACCCTAATTGGACAAGAATATGACGGGGGAGGACGAAAATGACCTAAATGTTAATCCAATGACACAAACAAACTTATTGGATGCACAAGATTGGTTAAAAACCCTAATTGGACAAGAATAAGCCTAGGGAGGACGAAAATGACCTAAATGTTAATCCAATGACACAACTCAACTTATTGGATGCACAAGATTGGTTAAAAACCCTAATTGGACAAGATTAAGCATAGGGAGGACGAAAATGACCTATTTGATCATCCAATGACACAAACACACCTATTGGATGCACAAGATTGGTTAAAAACCCTAATTGGACAAGCATATGCCTAGGGAGGACGAAAATGACCTAAATGTTAATCCAATGACACAACTCAACTTATTGGATGCACAAGATTAGTTAAAAACCCTAATTGGACAAGAATAAGCCTAGGGAAGACGAAAATGACCTAAATGTTAATCCAATGACACAACTCAACTTATTGGATGCACAAGATTGGTTAAAAACCCTAATTGGACAAGAATAAGCCTAGGGAGGACGAAAATGACCTAATTGATCATCCAATGACACAAACACACCTATTGGATGCACAAGATTGGTTAAAAACCCTAATTGGACAAGAATATGCCAGAATATGCCTAGGGAGGACGTAAATGACCTAATTGATCATCCAATGACACAAATGAACTTATTGGATGCACAACTTTGGTTAAAAACCCTAATTGGACAAGAATATGTCTAGGGAGGACGAAAATGACCTAAATGTTAATCCAATGAATCAAACACACCTATTGGATTCACACAATTGGTTCAAAACCCTAATTGGACAAGAATATGACTAGGGAGGACGAAAATGACCTAAATGTTAATGCAATGACACAAATGAATTTATTGGATGCACAAGATTGGTTAAAAACCCTAATTGGACAAGAATAAGCCTAGGGAGGACGAAAATGACCTAATTGATCATCCAATGACACAAACACACCTATTGGATGCACAAGATTGGTTAAAAACCCTAATTGGACAAGAATAAGCCTAGGGAGGACGAAAATGACCTAAATGTTAATCCAATGACACAACTCAACTTATTGGATGCACAAGATTGGTTAAAAACCCTAATTGGACAAGAATATGCCTAGGGAAGACGAAAATGACCTAAATATTAATTCAATGACACAAACAAACTTATCGGATGCACAAGATTGGTTAAAAACCCTAATTGGACAAGAATATGCCTAGGGAGGACGAAAATGACCTAATTGGTCATCCAATGACACAAACACACCTATTGGATGCACAAGATCGGTTAAAAACCCTAATTGGACAAGAATAAGCCCTAGGGAGGACGAAAATGACCTAATTGATCATCCAATGACACAAACACACCTATTGGATGCACAAGATTGGTTAAAAACCCTAATTGGACAAGAATATGCCTAGGGAGGACGAAAATGACCTAATTGATCATCCAATGACACAAATGAACTTATTGGATGCACAAGATTAGTTAAAAACCCTAATTGGACAAGAATAAGCCTAGGGAGGACCAAAATAACCTAATTGATCATCCAATGACACAAACACACCTATTGGATGCACAAGATTGGTCTAAAACTCTAATTGGACAAGAATATGCCTAGGGAGGACGAAAATGACCTAAATGTTAATCCAATGACATAAATGAACTTATTGGATGCACAAGATTGGTTCAAAACCCTAATTGGACAAGAATAAGCCTAGGGAGGACGAAAAAGACCTAATTGATCATCCAATGACACAAACACACCTATTGGATGCACAAGATTGGTTAAAAACCCTAATTGGACAAGAATAAGCCTAGGGAGGACGAAAACGAACTAATTGATCATCTATTGCCACAAACACACCTATTGGATGCACAAGATTGGTTAAACACCTATTGGTTGCACAAGATTGGTTAAAAACCCTAATTGGACAAGAATAAGCCTAGGGAGGACGAAAATAATCTAATTGATCATCCAATGACACATACACACCTATTGGATGCACAAGATTGGTTAAAAACCCTAATTGGACAAGAATA
>JBBPBR010001400.1:0-31133 GCA_037974775.1 Cicer pinnatifidum | reverse complement strand
GTCCAATTATGGTTTTTAACCAATCTTGTGCATCCAATAGGTGTGTTTGTGTCATTGGATGATCAATTAGGTCATTTTCGTCCTCCCTTGGCTTATTCTTGTCCAATTAGGGTTTTTAACCAATCTTGTGCATCCAATAGGTGTGTTTGTGTCATTGGATGATCAATTAGGTCATTTACGTCCTCCCTAGGCAAACTCTTGTCCAATTAGGGTTTTTAACCAATCTTGTGCATCTAATAGGTGTGTTTGTGTCATTGGATGATCAATTAGGTCATTTTCGTCCTCCCTAGGCTTATTGTTGTCCAATTAGGGTTTTTAACCAATCTTGTGCATCCAATAAGTTGAGTTGTGTCATTGGATGATCAATTAGGTCATTTTCATCCTCCCTAGGCATATTCTTGTCCAATTAGGGTTTTTAACCAATCTTGTGCATCCAATAGGTGTGTTTGTGTCATTGGATGATCAATTAGGTCATCATCGTCCTCCCTAGGCTTATTCTTGTCCAATTAGGGTTTTTAATCAACCTTGTGCATCCAATAACTTGAGTTGTGTCATTGGATTAACATTTAGGTCATTTTTGTCCTGCCTAGGCTTATTCTTGTCCAATTAGGGTTTTTAACCAATCTTGTGCATCCAATAAGTTGAGTTGTGTCATTGGATTGACATTTAGGTCATTTTCGTCCTCCCTAGGCATATTCTTGTCCAATTAGGGTTTTTAACCAATCTTGTGCATCCAATAAGTGTTTAACCAATCTTGTGCATCCAATAGGTCTGTTTGTGGCAATAGATGATCAATTAGGTCATTTTCGTCCTCCCTAGGCTTATTCTTGTCCAATTAGGGTTTTTAACCGATCTTGTGCATCCAATAGGTGTGTTTGTGTCATTGGATGATCAATTAGGTCATTTTCGTCCTCTCTAGGCATATTATTGTCCAATTATGGTTTTTAACCAATCTTGTGCATCCAATAGGTGTGTTTGTGTCATTGGATGATCAATTAGGTCATTTTCGTCCTCCCTTGGCTTATTCTTGTCCAATTAGGGTTTTTAACCAATCTTGTACATCCAATACGTTGAGTTGTGTCATTGGATTAACATTTAGGTCATTTTCGTCCTCCCTAGGCTTATTCTTGTCCAATTAGGGTTTTTAACCAATCTTGTGCATCCAATAAGTTCATTTGTGTCATTAGATTAATATTTAGGTCATTTTCGTCCTCCCTAAGCATATTCTTGTCCAATTAGGGTTTTTAACCAATCTTGTGCATCCAATAGGTGTGTATGTGTCATTGGATGATCAATTAGGTTATTTTCGTCCTCCCTAGGCTTATTCTTGTCCAATTAGGGTTTTTAACCAATCTTGTGCATCTAATAGGTGTTTAACCAATCTTGTGCATCCAATAGGTGTGTTTGTGGCAATAGATGATCAATTAGGTCATTTTCGTCCTCCCTAGTCTTATTCTTGTCCAATTAGGGTTTTTAACCAATCTTGTGCTTCCAATAGGTGTGTTTGTGTCATTGGATGATCAATTAGGTCATTTTCGTCATCCCTAGGCATATTCTTGTCCAATTAGGGTTTTTAACCAATCTTGTGCATCCAATAGGTGTGTTTGTGTCATTGGATGATCAATTAGGTCATTTTCGTCCTCCCTAGGCTTATTCTTGTCCAATTAGGGTTTTTAATCAATCTTGTGCATCCAATAACTTGAGTTGTGTCATTGGATTAACATTTAGGGTTATTTTCGTCCTCCCTAGGCTTATTCTTGTCCAATTAGGGTTTTTAACCAATCTTGTGCATCCAATAGGTGTGTTTGTGTCATTGGATGATCAATTAGGTCATTTTCGTCCTCCATAGGCTTATTCTTGTCCAATTAGGGTTTTTAACCAATCTTGTGCATCCAATAAGTTGAGTTGTGTCATTGGATTAACATTTAGGTCATTTTCGTCCTCCCTAGGCTTCTTCTTGTCCAATTAGGGTTTTTAACCAATCTTGTGCATCCAATAGGTGTGTTTGTGTCATTGGATGATCAATTAGGTCATTTTCGTCCTCCCTAGGCTTATTCTTGTCCAATTCGGGTTTTTAACCAATCTTGTGCATCCAATAAGTTGAGTTGTGTCATTGGATTAACATTTAGGTCATTTTCGTCCTCCCTAGGCTTACTCTTGTCCAATTAGGGTTTTTAACCAATCTTGTGCATCCAATAGGTGTGTTTGTGTCATTGGATGATCAATTAGGTCATTTTCGTCCTCCATAGGCTTATTCTTGTCCAATTAGGGTTTTTAACCAATCTTGTGCATCCAATAAGTTGAGTTGTGTATTTGGATTAACATTTAGTCATTTTCGTCCTCCCTAAGCTTATTCTTGTCCAATTAGGGTTTTTAACAAATCTTGTGCATCCAATAAGTTCATTTGTGTCATTGGATTAATATTTAGGTCATTTTCGTCCTCCCTAGGCATATTCTTGTCCAATTAGGGTTTTTAACCAATCTTGTGCATCCAATAGGTGTGTTTGTGTCATTGGATGAACAATTAGTTCATTTTCGTCCTCCCTAGGCTTATTGTTGTCCAATTAGGGTTTTTAACCAATCTTGTGCATCCAATAGGTGTGTTTGTGTCATTGGATGATCAATTAGGTCATTTTCGTCCTCCCTAGGCTTATTCTTGTCCAATTAGGGTTTTTAACCAATCTTATGCATCCAATAAGTTCATTTGTGTCATTGGATGATCAATTAGGTCATTTTTTTCCTCCCTAGGCATATTCTTGTCCAACTAGGGTTTTAAACCAATCTTGTGCATCCAATAGGTGTGTTTGTGTCATTGGATGATCAATTAGGTCATTTTCGTCCTCCCTAGGCTTATTCTTGTCCAATTAGGGTTTTTAACCAATCTTGTGCATCCAATAGGTGTGTTTGTGTCATTGGATGATCAATTAGGTCATTTTCGTCCTCCCTAGGCTTATTCTTGTCCAATTAGGGTTTTTAACCAATCTTGTGCATCCAATAGGTGTGTTTGTGTCATTGGATGATCAATTAGGTCATTTTCGTCCTCCCTAGGCTTATTCTGGTCCAATTAGAGTTTTTAACCAATCTTGTGTATCCAATAGGTGTGTTTGTGTCATTGGATGATCAATTAGGTCATTTTCGTCCTCCCTAGGCTTATTCTTGTCCAATTAGGGTTTTTAACCAATCTTGTGCATCCAATAGGTGTGTTTGTGTCATTGGATGATCAATTAGGTTATTTTCGTCCTCCCTAGACTTATTCTTGTCAAAATTAGGGTTTTTAACCAATCTTGTGCATCCAATAACTTTGTTTGTGTGATTGAATTAATATTTAAGTCATTTTCGTCCTCCCTAGGCATATTCTTGTCCAATTAGGGTTTTTAACCAATCTTGTGCATCCAATAGGTGTGTTTGTGTCATTGGATGATCAATTAGGTCATTTTCGTCCTCCCTAGGCATATTCTTGTCCAATTAGGGTTTTTAACAAATCTTGTGCATCCAATAAGTTCATTTGTGTCATTGGATGATCAATTAGGTCATTTTCGTCCTCCCTAGGCATATTCTTGTCCAACTAGGGTTTTAAACCAATCTTGTGAATCCAATAGGTGTGTTTGTGTCATAGGATAATCAATTAGGTCATTTTCGTCCTCCCTAGTCTTATTCTTGTCCAATTAGGGTTTTTAACCAATCTTGTGTATCCAATAGGTGTGTTTGTGTCATTGGATGATCAATTAGGTCATTTTCGTCCTCCCTAGGCTTATTCTTGTCCAATTAGGGTTTTTAACTAATCTTGTGTATCCAATAGGTGTGTTTGTGTCAGTGGATGATCAATTAGGTCATTTTCGTCCTCCCTAGGCTTATTCTTGTCCAATTAGGGTTTTTAACCAATCTTGTGCATCCAATAAGTTTGTTTGTGTCATTGAATTAATATTTAGGTCATTTTCGTCCTCCCTAGGCATATTCTTGTCTAATTAGGGTTTTTAACCAATCTTGTGCATCCAATAGGTGTGTTTGTGGCAATGGATGATCAATTAGGTCATTTTCGTCCTCCCTAGGCTTATTCTTGTCCAATTAGGGTTTTTAACCAATCTTGTGCATCCAATAGGCGTGTTTGTGTCATTGGATGCTCAATTAGGTCATTTTCGTCCTCCTTAGGCTTTTTCTTGTCCAATTAGGGTTTTTAACCAATCTTGTGCATCCAATAAGTTCATTTGTGTCATTGGATTAACATTTAGGTCATTTTCGTCCTCCCTAGGCATATTCTTGTCCAATTAGGGTTTTTAACCAATCTTGAGCATCCAATAGGTGTGTTTATGTCATTGGATGATCAATTAGGTCATTTTCGTCCTCTCTAGGCTTATTCTTGTCCAATTAGGGTTTTTAACCAATCTTGTGCATCCAATAGGTGTGTTTGTGTCATTGGATGATCAATTAGGTCATTTTCGTCCTCCATAGGCTTATTCTTGTCCAATTAGGGTTTTTAACTAATCTTGTGCATCCAATAAGTTCATTTGTGTCATTGGATGATCAATTAGGTCATTTTCGTCCTCCCTAGGCTTATTCTTGTCCAATTAGGGTTTTTAACCAATCTTGTGCATCCAATAAGTTGAGTTGTTTCATTGGATTAACATTTAGGTCATTTTCGTCCCCCCTAGAATTATTCTTGTCCAATTAGGGTTTTTAACCAATCTTGTGTATCCAATAGGTGTGTTTGTGTCATTGGATGATCAATTAGGTCATTTTCGTCCTCCCTAGGCTTATTCTTGTCCAATTAGGGTTTTTAACCAATCTTGTGCATCCAATAGGTGTGTTTGTGTCATTGGATGATCAATTAGGTCATTTTCGTCCTCCCTAGGCTTATTCTTGTCCAATTAGGGTTTTTAACCAATCTTGTGCATCCAATAACTTTGTTTGTGTCATTGAATTAATATTTAGGTCATTTTCGTCCTCGCTAGGCATATTTTTGTCCAATTAGGGTTTTTAACAAATCTTGTTCATCCAATAGGTGTGTTTGTGTCATTTGATGATCAATTAGGTCATTTTCGTCCTCCCTAGGCTTTTTCTTGTCCAATTAGGGTTTTTAACCAATCTTGTGCATCCAATAAGTTTGTTTGTTTCATTGAATTAATATTTAGGTCATTTTCGTCCTCCCTAGGCATATTCTTGTCCAATTAGGGTTTTTAACCAATCTTGTGCATCCAATAGGTGTGTTTGTGTCATTGGATGATCAATTAGGTCATTTTCGTCCTCCCTAGGCTTATTCTTGTCCAATTAGGGTTTTTAACCAATCTTGTGCATCCGATAAGTTTATTTGTGTCATTGAATTAATATTTAGGTCATTTTTGTCCTCCCTAGGCATATTCTTGTCCAATTAGGGTTTTTAACCAATCTTGTGCATCCAATAGGTGTGTTTGTGTCATTGGATGATCAATTAGGTCATTTTCGTCCTCCCTAGGCATATTCTTGTCCAATTAGGGTTTTTAACCAATCTTGTGCATCCAATAGGTGTGTTTGTGTCATTGGATGATCAATTTAGGTCATTTTCGTCCTCCCTAGGCATATTCTATTCCAATTAGGGTTTTTAACCAATCTTGTGCATCCAATAGGTGTGTTTGTGTCATTGGATGATCAATTAGGTCATTTTCGTCCTCCCTAGGCTTATTCTTGTCCAATTAGGGTTTTTAACAAATCTTGTTCATCCAATTAGTTCATTTGTATCATTGGATGATCAATTAGGTCATTTTCGTCCTCCCTAGGCATATTCTTGTCCAATTAGGGTTTTTAATCAATCTTGTGCATCCAATAAGTTCATTTGTGTCATTGAATGATCAATTAGGTCATTTTCGTCCTCCTTAGGCATATTCTTGTCCAACTAGGGTTTTAAACCAATCTTGTGAATCCAATAGGTGTGTTTGTGTCATTGGATAATCAATTAGGTCATTTTCGTCCTCCCTAGTCTTATTCTTGTCCAATTAGGGTTTTTAACCAATCTTGTGCATCCAATAGGTGTGTTTGTGTCATTGGATGATCAATTAGGTCATTTTCGTCCTCCATAGGCTTATTCTTGTCCAATTAGGGTTTTTAACCAATCTTGTGCATCCAATAGGTGTGTTTGTGTCATTGGATGATCAATTAGGTCATTTTCGTCCTCCATAGGCTTATTCTTGTCCAATTAGGGTTTTTAACCAATCTTGTGCATCCAATAGGTGTGTTTGTGTCATTGGATGATCAATTAGGTCATTTACGTCCTCCCTAAGCATATTCTTGTCCAATTAGGGTTTTTAACCAATCTTGTGCATCTAATAGGTGTGTTTGTGTCATTGGATGATCAATTACGTCATTTTCGTCCTCCCTAGGCTTATTCTTGTCCAATTAGGGTTTTTAACCAATCTTGTGCATCCAATAAGTTGAGTTGTGTCATTGGATGATCAATTAGGTCATTTTCGTCCTCCCTAGGCATATTCTTGTCCAATTAGGGTTTTTAACCAATCTTGTGCATCCAATAGGTGTGTTTGTGTCATTGGATGATCAATTAGGTCATCTTCGTCCTCCCTAGGCTTATTCTTGTCCAATTAGGGTTTTTAATCAACCTTGTGCATCCAATAACTTGAGTTGTGTCATTGGATTAACATTTAGGTCATTTTCGTCCTGCCTAGGCTTATTCTTGTCCAATTAGGGTTTTTAACCAATCTTGTGCATCCAATAAGTGTTTAACCAATCTTGTGCATCCAATAGGTGTGTTTGTGGCAATAGATGATCAATTAGGTCATTTTCGTCCTCCCTAGGCTTATTCTTGTCCAATTAGGGTTTTTAACTGATCTTGTGCATCCAATAGGTGTGTTTGTGTCATTGGATGATCAATTAGGTCATTTTCGTCCTCTCTAGGCATATTGTTGTCCAATTATGGTTTTTAACCAAACTTGTGCATCCAATAGGTGTGTTTGTGTCATTGGATGATCAATTAGGTCATTTTCGTCCTCCCTAGGCTTATTCTTGTCCAATTAGGGTTTTTAACCAATCTTGTACATCCAATACGTTGAGTTGTGTCATTGGATTAACATTTAGGTCATTTTCGTCCTCCCTAGGCTTATTCTTGTCCAATTAAGGTTTTTAACCAATCTTGTGCATCCAATAAGTTCATTTGTGTCATTGGATTAACATTTAGGTCATTTTCGTCCTCCCTAAGCATATCCTTGTCCAATTAGGGTTTTTAACCAATCTTGTGCATCCAGTAGGTGTGTATGTGTCATTGGATGATCAATTAGGTTATTTTCATCCTCCCTAGGCTTATTCTTGTCCAATTAGGGTTTTTAACCAATCTTGTGCATCCAATAGGTGCTTAACCAATCTTGTGCATCCAATAGGTGTGTTTGTGGCAATAGATGATCAATTAGGTCATTTTCGTCCTCCCTAGGCTTATTTTTGTCCAATTAGGATTTTTAACCAATCTTGTGCATCCAATAGGTGTGTTTGTGTCATTGGATGATCAATTAGGTCATTTTCGTCCTCCCTAGGCTTATTCTTGTCCAATTAGGGTTTTTAACCAATCTTGTGCATCCAATAAGTTCATTTGTGTCATTGGATGATCAATTAGGTCATTTTCGTCCTCCCTAGGCTAATTCTTGTCCAATTAGGGTTTTTAACCAATCTTGTGCATCCAATAGGTGTGTTTGTGTCATTGGATGATCAATTAGGTCATTTTTGTCCTCCTTAGGCTTATTCTTGTCCAATTAGGGTTTTTAACCAATCTTGTGCATCCAATAACTTTGTTTGTGTCATTGAATTAATATTTAGGTCATTTTCGTCCTCCCTAGGCATATTCTTGTCCAATTAGGGTTTTTAACCAATCTTGTGCATCCAATAGGTGTGTTTGTGTCATTGGATGATCAATTAGGTCATTTTCGTCCTCCCTAGGCTTATTCTTGTCCAATTAGGGTTTTTAACCAATCTTGTGCATCCAATAGGTGTGTTTGTGTCATTGGATGATCAATTAGGCCATTTTCGTCCTCCCAAGGCATATTCTTGTCCAATTAGGGTTTTTAACGAATCTTGTTCATCCAATAGGTGTTTTTGTGTCATTGGATGATCAATTAGGTTATTTTCGTCCTCCCTAGGCATATTCTTGTCCAATTAGAATTTTTAACCAATCTTGTGCATCCAATAGGTGTGTTTGTGTCATTGGATGATCAATTAAGTCATTTTCGTCCTCCCTAGGCTTATTCTTGTCCAATTAGGGTTTTTAACCAATCTTGTGCATCTAATAGGTGTGTTTGTGTCATTGGATGATCAATTAGGTCATTTTCGTCCTCCCTAGGCTTATTCTTGTCCAATTAGGGTTTTTAACCAATCTTGTGCATCCAATAAGTTGAGTTGTGTCATTGGATTAACATTTAGGTCATTTTCATCCTCCCTAGGCATATTCTTGTCCAATTAGGGTTTTTAACCAATCTTGTGCATCCAATAGGTGTGTTTGTGTCATTGGATGATCAATTAGGTCATTTTCGTCCTCCCTAGGCTTATTCTTGTCCAATTAGGGTTTTTAACCAATCTTGTGCCTCCAATACGTTCATTTGTGTCATTGGATTAACATTTAGGTCATTTTCGTCCTCCCTAGGTATTATCTTGTCCAATTAGAGTTTTAGAACAATCTTGTGCGTCCAATAGGTGTGTTTGTGTCATTGGATGATCAATTAGGTCATTTTCGTCCTCCCTAGACTTATTCTTGTCCAATTAGGGTTTTGAACCAATCTTGTACATCTAATAAGTTCATTTGTGTCATTGGATTAACATTTAGGTGATTTTCGTCCTCCCTAGGCATATTCTTGTCCAATTAGGGTTTTTAACCCATCTTGTGCATCCAATAGGTGTGTTTGTGTCATTGGATGATCAATTAGGTCATTTTCGTCCTCCCTAGGCATATTCTTGTCTAATTAGGGTTTTTAACCAATCTTGTGCATCCAATAAGTTCATTTGTGTCATTGGATTAACATTTAGGTCATATCCGTCCTCCCTAGGCATATTCTTGTCCAATTAGGGTTTTTAACCAATCTTGTGCATCCAATAGGTGTGTTTGTGTCATTGGATGATCAATTAGGTCATTTTCGTTCTCCCTAGGCTTATTCTTGTCCAATTAGGGTTTTTAACCAATCTTGTGCATCTAATATGTTCATTTGTGTTATTGCATTAACATTTAGGTCATATTCGTCCTCCCTAGGCATATTCTTGTCCAATTAGGGTTTTTAACCAATCTTGTGCATCCAATAGGTGTGTTTGTGTCATTGGATGATCAATTAGGTCATTTTCGTCCTCCCTAGGCTTATTCTTGTCCAATTAGGGTTTTTAACCAATCTTGTGCATCCAATAAGTTGAGTTGTGTCATTGGATTAACATTTAGGTCATTTTCGTCCTCCCTAGGCATATTCTTGTCCAATTAGGGTTTTTAACCAATATTGTGCATCCATTAGGTGTGTTTGTGTCATTGGATGATCAATTAGGTCATTTTCGTCCTCCCTAGGCATATTCTTGTCCAGTTAGGGTTTTTAACCAATCTTGTGCATCCAATAGGTGTGTTTGTGTCATTGGATGATCAATTAGGTCATTTTCGTCCTCCCTAGGCTTATTCTTGTCCAATTAGGGTTTTTAACCAATCTTGTGCATCCAATAAGTTCATTAGTGTCATTGGATGATTAATTAGGTCATTTTCGTCCTCCCTAGGCATGTTCTTCTCCAACTAGGGTTTTTAACCAATCTTTTGCATCCAATAGGTGTGTTTGTGTCATTGGATGATCAATTAGGTAATTTTCGTCCTCCCTAGGCTTATTCTTGTCCAATTAGGGTTTTTAACCAATCTTGTGCATCCAATAAGTTCATTTGTGTCATTGGATGATCAATTAGGTCATTTTCGTCCTCCCTAGGCATATTCTTGTCCAACTAGGGTTTTTAACCAATCTTGTGCATCCAATAGGTGTGTTTGTGTCATTGGATGATGAATTAGGTCATTTTCGTCCTCCCTAGGCTTATTCTTGTCCAATTAGGGTTTTTAACCAATCTTGTGCATCCAATAAGTTGAGTTGTGTCATTGGATTAACATTTAGGTCATTTTCGTCCTCCCTAGGCTTATTCTTGTCCAATTAGGGTTTTTAACCAATCTTGTGCATCCAATAAGTTGAGTTGTGTCATTGGATTAACATTTAGGTCATTTTCGTCCTCCCTAGGCTTAGTCTTGTCCAATAAGGGTTTTTAACCAATCTTGTGCATCCAATAGGTGTGTTTGTGTCATCGGATGATCAATTAGGTCATTTTCGTCCTCCCTAGGCTTATTCTTGTCCAATTAGGATTTTTAACCAATCTTGAGCATCCAATAAGTTTGTTTGTTTCATTGAATTAATATTTAGGTCATTTTCGTCCTCCCTAGGCATATTCTTGTCCAATTAGGGTTTTTAACCAATGTTGTGCATCCAATAGGTGTGTTTGTGTCATTGGATGATCAATTAGGTCATTTTCGTCCTCCCTAGGCTTATTCTTGTCCAATTAGGGTTTTTAACCAATCTTGTGCATCCAATAAGTTGAGTTGTGTCATTGGATTAACATTTAGGTCATTTTCGTCCTCCCTAGGCATATGCTTGTCCAATTAGGGTTTTTAACCAATCTTGTGCATCCAATAGGTGTGTTTGTGTCATTGGATGATCAATTAGGTCATTTTCCTCCTCCCTAGGCTTATTCTTGTCCAATAAGGGTTTTTAACCAATCTTGTGCATCCAAAAAGTTCATTTTTGTCATTTGATTAACATTTAAGTCATTTTCGTCCTCCCTAGGCATATTCTTGTCCAATTATGGTTTTTAACCAATCTTGTGCATCCAATAGGTGTGTTTGTGTGATTGGATGATCAATTAGGTAATTTTCGTCCTCCCTAGGCTTATTCTTGTCCAATTAGGGTTTTTAACCAATCTTGTGCATCCAATAGGTGTGTTTGTGTCATTGGATGATCAATTAGGTCATTTTCGTCCTCCGTAGGCATATTCTTGTCCAATTAGGGTTTTTAACGAATCTTGTGCATCCAATAGGTGTGTTTGTGTCATTGGATGATCAATTAGGTCATTTTCGTCCTCCCTAGGCTTATTCTTGTCCAATTAGGGTTTTTAACCAATCTTGTGCATCCAATAAGTTGAGTTGTGTCATTGGATTAACATTTAGGTCATTTTCATCCTCCCTATGCATATTTTTGTCCAATTAGGGTTTTTAACCAATCTTGTGCATCCAATAGGTGTGTTTGTGTCATTGGATGATCAATTAGGTCATTTTCGTCCTCCCTAGGCTTATTCTTGTCCAATTAGGGTTTTTAACCAATCTTGTGCATCCAATAAGTTGAGTTGTGTCAATGGATTAGCATTTAGATCATTTTCGTCCTCCCTAGGCATATTCTTGTCCAATTAGGGTTTTTAACCAATCTTGTGCATCCAATAGGTGTGTTTGTGTCATTGGATGATCAATTAGGTCATTTTCGTCCTCCCTAGGCTTATTCTTGTCCAACTAGGGTTTTTAACCAATCTTGTGCATCCAATAAGTTCATTTGTGTCATTGGATTAACATTTAGGTCATTTTCGTCCTCCTTAGGCATATTCTTGTCCAATTAGTGTTTTTAACCAATCTTGTGCATCCAATAGGTGTGTTTGTGTCATTGGATGATCAATTAGGTCATTTTCGTCCTCCCTAGGCTTATTCTTGTCCAACTAGGGTTTTTAACCAATCTTGTGCATCCAATAAGTTCATTTGGTTCATTGGATGATCAATTAGGTCATTTTCGTCCTCCCTAGGCATATTCTTGTCCAACTAGGGTTTTTAACCAATCTTGTGCATCTAATAGGTGTGTTTGTGTTATTGGATGATCAATTAGGTCATTTTCGTCCTCCCTAGGCTTATTCTTGTCCAATTAGGGTTTTTAACCAATCTTGTGCATCCAATAAGTTGAGTTGTGTCATTGGATTAACATTTAGGTCATTTTCGTCCTCCCTAGGCATATTCTTGTCCAATTAGGGTTTTTAACCAATCTTGTGCATCCAATAGGTGTGTTTGTGTCATTGGATGATCAATTAGGTCATTTTCGTCCTCCCTAGGCTTATTCTTGTCCAATTAGGGTTTTTAACCAATCTTGTGCATCCAATAAGTTCATTAGTGTCATTGGATGATCACTAAGGTCATTTTCGTCCTCCCTATGCATGTTCTTGTCCAACTAGGGTTTTTAACCAATCTTGTGCATCCAATAGGTGTGTTTGTGTCATTGGATGATCAATTAGGTCATTTTCGTCCTCCCTAGGCTTATTCTTGTCCAATTAGGGTTTTTAACCAATCTTGTGCATCCAATAACTTTGTTTGTGTCATTGAATTAATTTTTAGGTCATTTTCCTCCTCCCTAGGCATATTCTTGTCCAATTAGGGTTTTTAACCAATCTTGTGCATCCAATAGGTGTGTTTGTGTCATTGGATGATCAATTAGGTCATTTTCGTCCTCCCTAGGCTTATTCTTGTCCAATTAGGGTTTTTAACCAATCTTGTGCATCCAATAAGTTCATTTCTGTCATTGGATTAACATTTAGGTCATTTTCGTCCTTCCTAGTCATATTCTTGTCCAATTAGGGTTTTTAACCAATCTTGTGCTTCCAATAGGTGTGTTTGTGACATTGGATGATCAATTAGGTCATTTTCGTCCTCCCTAAGCTTATTCTAGTCCAATTAGGGTTTTTAACCAATGTTGTGCATCCAATAGGTGTGTTTGTGTCATTGGATTAACATTTAGGTCATTTTCGTCCTCCCTAGGCTTGTTCTTGTCCAATTAGGGTTTTTAACCAATCTTGTGCATCCAATAGGTGTGTTTGTGTCATTGGATGATCAATTAGGTCATTTTCGTCCTCCCTAGGCTTATTCTTGTCCAATTAGGGTTTTTAACCAATCTTGTGCATCCAATAACTTTGTTTGTGTCATTGAATTAATATTTAGGTCATTTTCGTCCTCCCTAGGCATCATCTTGTCCAATTAGGATTTTTAACCAATCTTTTGCATCCAATAGGTGTGTTTGTGTCATTGGATGATCAATTAGGTCATTTTCGTCCTCCCTAGGTTTATTCTTGTCCAATTAGGGTTTTTAACCAATCTTGTGCATCCAATAGGTGTGTTTGTGTCATTGGATGATCAATTAGGTCATTTTCGTCCTCCGTAGGCTTATTCTTGTCCAATTAGGGTTTTTAACCGATCTTGTGCATCCAATAGGTGTGTTTGTGTCATTGGATGATCAATTAGGTCATTTTCGTCCTCTCTAGGCATATTATTGTCCAATTATGGTTTTTAACCAATCTTGTGCATCCAATAGGTGTGTTTGTGTCATTGGATGATCAATTAGGTCATTTTCGTCCTCCCTAGGCTTATTCTTGTCCAATTAGGGTTTTTAACCAATCTTGTACATCCAATACGTTGAGTTGTGTCATTGGATTAACATTTAGGTCATTTTCGTCCTCCCTAGGCTTATGCTTGTCCAATTAGGGTTTTAAACCAATCTTGTGCATCCAATAGGTGGGTTTGTGTCATTGGATGATCAATTAGGTCATTTTCGTCCTCCATAGGCTTATTCTTGTCCAATTAGGGTTTTTAACCAATCTTGTGCATCCAATAAGTTGAGTTGTGTCATTGGATTAACATTTAGTCATTTTCGTCCTCCCTAGGCTTATTCTTGTCCAATTAGGGTTTTTAACAAATCTTGTGCATCCAATAAGTTCATTTGTGTCATTGGATTAATATTTAGGTCATTTTCGTCCTCCCTAGGCATATTCTTGTCCAATTAGGGTTTTTAACCAATCTTGTGCATCCAATAGGTGTGTTTGTGTCATTGGATGATCAATTAGGTTATTTTCGTCCTCCCTAGGCTTATTCTTGTCCAATTAGGGTTTTTAATCAACCTTGTGCATCCAATAACTTGAGTTGTGTCATTGGATTAACATTTAAGTCATTTTCGTCCTGCCTAGGCTTATTCTTGTCCAATTAGGGTTTTTAACCAATCTTGTGCATCCAATAAGTTGAGTTGTGTCATTGGATTAACATTTAGGTCATTTTCGTCCTCCCTAGGCATATTCTTGTCCAATTAGGGTTTTTAACCAATCTTGTGCATCCAATAGGTGTGTTTGTGGCAATAGATGATCAATTAGGTCATTTTCGTCCTCCCTAGGCTTATTCTTGTCCAATTAGGGTTTTTAACCGATCTTGTGCATCCAATAGGTGTGTTTGTGTCATTGGATGATCAATTAGGTTATTTTCGTCCTCCCTAGGCTTATCCTTTCCCAATTAGGGTTTTTAACCAATCTTGTGCTTCCAATAAGTTGAGTTGTGTCATTGGATTAACATTTAGGTCATTTTCGTCCTCCCTAGGCTTATTCTTGTCCAATTAGGGTTTTTAACCAATCTTGTGCATCCAATAAGTTCATTTGTGTCATTGGATTAACATTTAGGTCATTTTCGTCCTCCCTAGGCATATTCTTGTCCAATTAGAGTTTTAGACAAAACTTGTGCATCCAATAGGTGTGTTTGTGTCATTGGATGATCAATTAGGTTATTTTCGTCCTCCATAGGCTTATTCTTGTCCAATTAGGGTTTTTAACTAATTTTGTGCAACCAATAAGTTCATTTGTGTCATTGGATGATCAATTAGGTCATTTTCGTTTTCCCTAGGCATATTCTTATCCAATTACGGTTTTTAACCAATCTTGTGCATCCAATAGGTGTGTTTGGGTCATTGGATGATCAATTAGGTCATTTTCGTCCTCCCTAGGCTTATTCTTGTCCAATTAGGGTTTTTAACCAATCTTGTGCATCCAATAGGTGTGTTTGTGTCATTGGATGATCAATTAGGTCATTTTCGTCCTCCCTAGGCTTATTCTTGTCCAATTAGGGTTTTTAACCAATCTTGTGCATCCGATAAGTTTGTTTGTGTCATTGAATTAATATTTAGGTCATTTTCGTCCTCCCTAGGCATATTCTTGTCCAATTAGGGTTTTTAAGCAATCTTGTGCATCCAATAGGTGTGTTTGTGTCATTGGATGATCAATTAGGTCATTTATGTCCTCCCTAGGCTTATTCTTGTCCAAGTAGGGTTTTTAACCAATCTTGTGCATCCAATAACTTTGTTTGTGTCATTGAATTAATATTTAGGTCATTTTCGTCCTCCCTAGGCATATTCTTGTCCAATTAGGGTTTTTAACCAATCTTGTGCATCCAATAGGTGTGTTTGTGTCATTGGATGATCAATTAAGTCATTTTCGTCTTCCCTAAGCTTATTCTTATCCAATTAGGATTTTTAACCAATCTTGTGCATCCAATAACTTTGTTTGTGTCATTGAATTAATATTTAGGTCATTTTCATCCTCCCTAGGCATATTCTTGTTTAATTAGGGTTTTTAACCAATCTTGTGCATCCAATAGGTGTGTTTGTGTCATTGGATGATCAATTAGGTCATTTTCGTCCTCCCTAGGCTTATTCTTGTCCAATTAGGGTTTTTAACCAATCTTGTGCATCCAATAACTTTGTTTGTGTCATTGAATTAACATTTAGGTCATTTTCGTCCTCCCTAAGCATATTCTTGTCCAATTAGGGTTTTTAACCAATCTTGTGCTTCCAATAGGTGTGTTTGTTTCATTGGATGATCAATTAGGTCATTTTCGTCCTCCCTAGGCATATTCTTATCCAATTAGGGTTTTTAACCAATCTTGTGCATCCAATAGGTGTGTTTGTGTCATTGGATGATCAATTAGGTCATTTTCGTCCTCCCTAGGCTTATTCTTGTCCAATTAGGGTTTTTAACCAATCTTGTGCATCCAATAGGTGTGTTTGTGTCATTGGATGATCAATTAGGTCATTTTCGTCCTCCCTAGGCTTATTCTTGTCCAATTAGGGTTTTTAACCAATCTTGTGCATCCAATAGGTGTGTTTGTGTCATTGGATGATCAATTTGCTCATTTTCGTCCTCCCTAGGCTTATTCTTGTCCAATTAGGGTTTTTAACCAATCTTGTGCATCCAATAAGTTTGTTTGTGTCATTGAATTAATATTTAGTTCATTTTCGTCCTCCCTAGGCATCATCTTGTCCAATTAGGGTTTTTAACCAATCTTGTGCATCCAATAGGTGTGTTTGTGTCATTGGATGATCAATTAGGTCATTTTCGTCCTCCCTAGGCTTATTCTTGTCCAATTAGGGTTTTTAACCAATCTTGTGCATCCAATAACTTTGTTTGTGTCATTGAATTAATATTTAGGTCATTTTCGACCTCCATAGGCATAGTCTTGTCCAATTAGGGTTTTTAACCAATCTTGTGCATCCAATAGGTGTGTTTGTGTCATTGGATGATCAATTAGGTCATTTTCGTCCTCCCTAGGCTTATTCTTGTCCAATTAGGGTTTTTAACCAATCTTGTGCATCCAATAAGTTCATTTGTGTCATTGGATTAACATTTAGGTCATTTTCGTCCTCAATAGGCATATTCTTGTCCAATTAGGGTTTTTAACCAATCTTGTGCATCCAATAGGTGTGTTTGTGGCAATGGATGACCAATTAGGTCATTTTCGTCCTCCCTAGGCTTATTCTTGTCCAATTAGGGTTTTTAACCAATCTTGTGCATCCAATAGGTGTGTTTGTGTCATTGGATGATCAATTAGGTCATTTTCGTCCTCCCTAGGCTTATTCTTGTCCAATTAGGGTTTTTAACCAATCTTGTGCATCCAATAGGTGTGTTTGTGTCATTGGATGATCAATTAGGTCATTTTCGTCCTCCCTAGGATTGTTCTCGTCCAATTAGGGTTTTTAACCAATCTTGTGCATCCAATAAGTTCATTTGTGTCATTGGATTAACATTTAGGTCATTTTCGTCCTCCCTAGGCATATTCTTGTCCAATTAGGGTTTTTAACCAATCTTGTGCATCCAATAGGTGTGTTTGTCTCATTGGATGATCAATTAGGTTATTTTCATCCTCCCTAGGCATATTCTTGTCCAATTAGGGTTTTTAACCAATCTTGTGCATCCAATAGGTGTGTTTGTGTCATTGGATGACCAATTAAGTCATTTTCGTCCTCAATAGGCATATTCTTGTCCAATTAGGGTTTTTAACCAATCTTGTGCATCCAATAGGTGTGTCTGTGGCAATGGATGACCAATTAGGTCATTTTCGTCCTCCCTAGGCTTATTCTTGTCCAATTAGGGTTTTTAACCAATCTTGTGCATCCAATAGGTGTGTTTGTGTCATTGGATGATCAATTAGGTCATTTTCGTCCTCCCTAGGCTTATTCTTGTCCAATTAGGGTTTTTAACCAATCTTGTGCATCCAATAGGTGTGTTTGTGTCATTGGATGATCAATTAGGTCATTTTCGTCCTCCCTAGGCTTATTCTTGTCCAATTAGGGTTTTTAACCAATCTTGTGCATCCAATAGGTTTGTTTGTGTCATTGGATTATTAATTAGGTCATTTTCGTCCTCCCTAGGCATATTCTTGTCCAATTAGGGTTTTTAACCAATCTTGTGCATCCAATAGGTGTGTTTGTGTCATTGGATGATCAATTAGGTCATTTACGTCCTCCCTAGGCATATTCTTGTCCAATTAGGGTTTTTAACCAATCTTGTGCATCTAATAGGTGTGTTTGTGTCATTGGATGATCAATTAGGTCATTTTCGTCCTCCCTAGGCTTATTCTTGTCCAATTAGAATTTTTAACCAATCTTGTGCATCCAATAAGTTGAGTTGTGTCATTGGATGATCAATTAGGTCATTTTCGTCCTCCCTACGCATATTCTTGTCCAATTAGGGTTTTTAACCAATCTTGTGCATCCAATAGGTGTGTTTGTGTCATTGGATGATCAATTAGGTCATCTTCGTCCTCCCTAGGCTTATTCTTGTCCAATTAGGGTTTTTAATCAACCTTGTGCATCCAATAACTTGAGTTGTGTCATTGGATTAACATTTAGGTCATTTTCGTCCTGCCTAGGCTTATTCTTGTCCAATTAGGGTTTTTAACCAATCTTGTGCATCCAATAGGTTGAGTTGTGTCATTGGATTAACATTTAGGTCATTTTCGTCCTCCCTAGGCATATTCTTGTCCAATTAGGGTTTTTAACCAATCTTGTGCATCCAATAGGTGTTTAACCAATCTTGTGCATCCAATAGGTGTGTTTGTGGCAATAGATGATCAATTAGGTCATTTTCGTCCTCCCTAGGCTTATTCTTGTCCAATTAGGGTTTTTAACCGATCTTGTGCATCCAATAGGTGCGTTTGTGTCATTGGATGATCAATTAGGTCATTTTCGTCCTCTCTAGGCATATTATTGTCCAATTATGGTTTTTAACCAATCTTGTGCATCCAATAGGTGTGTTTGTGTCATTGGATGATCAATTAGGTCATTTTCGTCCTCCCTAGGCTTATTCTTGTCCAATTAGGGTTTTTAATCAATCTTGTACATCCAATACGTTGAGTTGTGTCATTGGATTAAAATTTAGGTCATTTTCGTCCTCCCTAGGCATATTCTTGTCCAATTAGGGTTTTTAACCAATCTTGTGCATCCAATAGGTGTTTAACCAATCTTGTGCATCCAATAGGTGTGTTTGTGGCAATAGATGATCAATTAGGTCATTTTCGTCCTCCCTAGGCTTATTCTTGTCCAATTAGGGTTTTTTACCGATCTTGTGCATCCAATAGGTGTGTTTGTGTCATTGGATGATCAATTAGGTCATTTTCATCCTCTCTAGGCATATTATTGTCCAATTATGGTTTTTAACCAATCTTGTGCATCCAATAGGTGTGTTTGTGTCATTGGATGATCAATTAGGTCATTTTCGTCCTCCCTAGGCTTATTCTTGTCCAATTAGGGTTTTTAATCAATCTTGTACATCCAATACGTTGAGTTGTGTCATTGGATTAACATTTAGGTCATTTTCGTCCTCCCTAGGCTTATTCTTGTCCAATTAGGGTTTTTAACCAATCTTGTGCATCCAATAAGTTCATTTGTGTCATTGGATTAACATTTTGGTCATTTTCGTCCTCCCTAAGCATATTCTTGTCCAATTAGGGTTTTTAACCAATCTTGTGCATCCAATAGGTGTGTTTGTGGCAATAGATGATCAATTAGCTCATTTTCGTCCTCCCTAGGCTTATTCTTGTCGAATTAGGGTTATTAACCAATCTTGTGCATCCAATAAGTTGAGTTGTGTCATTGGATTAACATTTAGGTCATTTTCGTCCTCCCTAGGCTAATTCATGTCCAATTAGGGTTTTTAACCAATCTTGTGCATCCAATAGGTGTGTTTGTGTCATTGGATGATCAATTAGGTCATTTTCGTCCTCCATAGGCTTATTCTTGTCCAATTAGGGTTTTTAACCAATCTTGTGCATCCAATAAGTTGAGTTGTGTCATTGGATTAACATTTAGTCATTTTCGTCCTCCCTAGGCTTATTCTTGTCCAATTAGGGTTTTTAACAAATCTTGTGCATCCAATAAGTTCATTTGTGTCATTGGATTAATATTTAGGTCATTTTTGTCCTCCCTAGGCATATTCTTGTCCAATTAGGGTTTTTAACCAATCTTGTGCATCCAATAGGTGTGTTTGTGTCATTGGATGATCAATTAGGTTATTTTCGTCCTCCCTAGGCTTATTCTTGTCCAATTAGGGTTTTTAACCAATCTTGTGCATCCAATAGGTGTGTTTGTGTCATTGGATGATCAATTAGGTCATTTTGGTCCTACCTAGGCTTATTCTTGTCCAATTAGGGTTTTTAACCAATCTTTTGCATCCAATAGGTGTGTTTGTGTCATTGGATGATCAATTAGGTCATTTTCGTCCTCCCTAGGCATATTGTTGTCCAATTAGGGTTTTTAACCAATCTTTTGCATCCAATAGGTGTGTTTGTGTCATTGGATTATCAATTAGGTCATTTACGTCCTCCCTAGGCATATTCTTGTCCAATTAGGGTTTTTAACCAATCTTGTGCATCTAATAGGTGTGTTTGTGTCATTGGATGATCAATTAGGTCATTTTCGTCCTCCCTAGGCTTATTGTTGTCCAATTAGGGTTTTTAACCAATCTTGTGCATCCAATAGGTGTGTTTGTGTCATTGGATGATCAATTAGGTTATTTTCGTCCTCCCTAGGCTTATTCTTGTCCAATTAGGGTTTTTAACCAATCTTGTGCATCCAATAGGTGTGTTTGTGTCATTGGATGATCAATTAGGTGATTGTTGCCTCCCTAGGCATATTCTTGTCCAATTAGGGTTTTTAACCAATCTTGTGCATCCAATAAGTTCATTTGTGTCATTGGATGATCAATTAGGTCATTTTCGTCCTCCCTAGGCATATTCTTGTCCAATTAGGGTTTTTAACCAATCTTGTGCATCCAATAGGTGTGTTTGTGTCATTGGATGATCAATTAGGTAATTTTCGTCCTGCCTAGGCTTATTCTTGTCCAATTAGGGTTTTTAACCAATCTTGTGCATCTAATAGGTGTGTTTGTGTCATTGGATGATCAATTAGGTCATTTTCGTCCTCCCTAGGCTTATTCTTGTCCAATTAGGGTTTTTAACCAATCTTGTGCATCCAATAGGTGTGATTGTGTCATTGGATGATCAATTAGGTCATTTTCGTCCTCCCTAGGCTTATTCTTGTCCAATTAGGGTTTTTAACCAATCTTGTGCATCCAATAAGTTGAGTTGTTTCATTGGATTAACATTTAGGTCATTTTCGTCCTCCCTAGGCATATTCTTTTTCAATTAGGGTTTTTAACCAATCTTGTGCATCCAATAGGTGTGTTTGTGTCATTTGATGATCAATTAGGTCATTTTCGTCCTCCCTAGGCTTATTCTTGTCTAATTAGGGTTTTTAACCAATCTTGTGCATCCAATAAGTTTGTTTGTTTCATTGAATTAATATTTAGGTCATTTTCTTCCTCCCTCAGCATATTCTTGTCCAATTAGGGTTTTTAACCAATCTTGTGCATCCAATAGGTGTGTTTGTGTCATTGGATGATCAATTAGGTCATTTTCGTCCTCCCTAGGCTTATTCTTGTCCAATTAGGGTTTTTAACCAATCTTGTGCATCCAATAAGTTGAGTTGTGTCATTGGATTAACATTTAGGTCATTTTCGTCCTCCCTAGGCTTATTCTTTTCCAATTAGGGTTTTTAACTAATCTTGTGCATCCAATAGGTGTGTTTGTGTCATTGGATGATCAATTAGGTCATTTACGTCCTCCCTAGGCATATTCTTGTCCAATTAGGGTTTTTAACCAATCTTGTGCATCTAATAGGTGTGTTTGTGTCATTGGATGATCAATTAGGTCATTTTCGTCCTCCCTATGCTTATTCTTGTCCAATTAGGGTTTTTAACCAATCTTGTGCATCCAATAGGTGTGTTTGTGTCATTGGATGATCAATTAGGTCATTTACGTCCTCCCTAGGCATATTCTTGTCCAATTAGGGTTTTTAACCAATCTTGTGCATCCAATAGGTGTGTTTGTGTCATTGGATGATCAATTAGGTCATTTTCGTCCTCCCTAGACTTATTCTTGTCCAATTAGGGTTTTTAACCAATCTTGTGCATCCAATAGGTTCATTTGTGTCATTGGATGATCAATTAGGTCATTTTCGTCCTCCCTAGGCTTATTCTTGTCCAATTAGGGTTTTTAACCAATCTTGTGCATCCAATAAGTTCATTAGTGTCATTGGATGATCAATTAGGTCATTTTCGTCCTCCCTAGGCATGTTCTTGTCCAAATAGGGTTTTTAACCTATCTTGTGCATCCAATAGGTGTGTTTGTGTCATTGGATGATCAATTAGGTCATTTTCGTCCTCCCTAGGCTTATTCTTGTCCAATTAGGGTTTTTAACCAATCTTGTGCATCCAATAGGTGTGTTTGTGTCATTGGATGATCAATTAGGTCATTTTCGTCTTCCGTAGGCATATTCTTGTCCAATTTGGATTTTTAACGAATCTTGTGCATCCAATAGGTGTGTTTGTGTCATTGGATGATCAATTAGGTCATTTTCGTCCTCCCTAGGCTTATTCTTGTCCAATTAGGGTTTTTAACCAATCTTGTGCATCCAATAGGTGTGTTTGTGTCATTGGATGATCAATTGTGTCATTTTCGTCCTCCCTAGGCTTATTCTTGTCCAATTAGGGTTTTTAACCAATCTTGTGCATCCAATAAGTTCATTAGTGTCATTGGATGATCAATTAGGTCATTTTCGTCCTCCCTAGGCATGTTCTTGTCCAACTAGGGTTTTTAACCAATCTTGTGCATCCAATAGGTGTGTTTGTGTCATTGGATGATCAATTAGGTCATTTTCGTCCTCCCTAGGCATATTCTTGTCCAGTTAGGGTTTTTAACCAATCTTGTGCATCCAATAGGTGTGTTTGTGTCATTGGATGATCAATTAGGTCATTTTCGTCCTCCCTAGTCATATTCTTGTCCAGTTAGGGTTTTTAACCAATCTTGTGCATCCAATAGGTGTGTTTGTACCATTGGATGATCAATTAGGTCATTTTCGTCCTCCCTAGGCTTATTCTTGTCCAATTAGGGTTTTTAACCAATCTTGTGCATCCAATAAGTTCATTAGTGTCATTGGATGATCAATTAGGTCATTTTCGTCCTCCCTAGGCATGTTCTTGTCCAACTAGGGTTTTTAACCAATCTTGTGCATCCAATAGGTGCGTTTGTGTCATTGGATGATCAATTAGGTAATTTTCGTCCTCCCTAGGCTTATTCCAAACCAATTAGGGTTTTGAACCAATCTTGTGCATCCAATAAGTTCATTTGTGTCATTGGATGATCAATTAGGTCATTTTCGTCCTCCCTAGGCATATTCTTGTCCAACTAGGGTTTTTAACCAATCTTGTGCATCCAATAGGTGTGTTTGTGTCATTGGATGATCAATTAGGTCATTCTCGTCCTCCCTAGGCTTATTCTTGTCCAATTAGGGTTTTTAACTAATCTTGTGCATCCAATAAGTTGAGTTGTGTCATTGGACTAACATTTAGGTTATATTCGTCCTCCCTAGGCATATTCTTGTCCAATTAGGGTTTTTAACCAATCTTGTGCATCCAATAGGTGTGTTTGTGTCATTGGATGATCAATTTGGTCATTTTCGTCCTCCCTAGGCATATTCTTGTCCAGTTAGGGTTTTTAATCAATCTTGTGCATCCAATAGGTGTGTTTGTGTCATTGGATGATCAATTAGGTCATTTTCGTCCTCCCTAGGCATATTCTTGTCCAATTAGGGTTTTTAACCAATCTTGTGCATCCAATAGGTGTGTTTGTGTCATTGGATGATCAATTAGGTCATTCTCGTCCGCCCTAGGCTTATTCTTGTCCAATTAGGGTTTTTAACCAATCTTGTGCATCCTATAGGTGTGGTTGTGTCATTGGATGATCAATTAGGTCATTTTCGTCCTCCCTAGGCTTATTCTTGTCCAACTAGGGTTTTTAACCAATCTTGTGCATCCAATAAGTTTGTTTGTGTTATTGAATTAATATTTAGGTGATTTTCGTCCTCCCTAGGCATATTCTTGTCCAATTAGGGTTTTTAACCAATCTTGTGCATCCAATAGGTGTGTTTGTGTCATTGGATGATCAATTAGGTCATTTACGTCCTCCCTAGGCATATTCTTGTCCAATTAGGGTTTTTAACCAATCTTGTGCATCCAATAGGTGTGTTTGTGTCATTGGATGATCAATTAGGTCATTTTCGTCCTCCATAGGCTTATTTTGTCCAATTAGGGTTTTTAACCAATCTTGTGCATCCAATAAGTTGAGTTGTGTCATTGGATTAACATTTAGTCATTTTCGTCCTCCCTAGGCTTATTCTTGTCCAATTAGGGTTTTTAACAAATCTTGTGCATCCAATAAGTTCATTTGTGTCATTGGATTAATATTTAGGTCATTTTCGTCCTCCCTAGGCATATTCTTGTCCAATTAGGGTTTTTAACCAATCTTGTGCATCCAATAGGTGTGTTTGTGTCATTGGATGATCAATTAGGTTATTTTCGTCCTCCCTAGGCTTTTTCTTGTCCAATTAGGGTTTTTAACCAATCTTATGCATCCAATAGGTGTGTTTGTGTCATTGGATGATAAATTAGGACATTTTCGTCCTCCCTAGGCATATTCTTGTCCAATTAGTGTTTTTAACCAATCTTGTGCATCCAATAGGTGTGTTTGTGTCATTGGATGATCAATTAGGTCATTTACGTCCTCCCTAGGCATATTCTTGTCCAATTAGGATTTTTAACCAATCTTGTGCATCCAATAGGTGTGTTTGTGTCATTGGATGATCAATTAGGTCATTTTCGTCCTCCCTATGCTTATTCTTGTCCAATTAGGGTTTTTAATCAATCTTGTGCATCCAATAACTTGAGTTGTGTCATTGGATTAACATTTAGGTCAATTTAGTCCTCCCTAGGCTTATTCTTGTCCAATTATGGTTTTTAACCAATCTTGTGCATCCAGTAGGTGTGTTTGTGTCATTGGATGATCAATTAGGTCATTTTCGTCCTCCATAGGCTTATTCTTGTCCAATTAGGGTTTTTAACCAATCTTGTGCATCCAATAAGTTGAGTTGTGTCATTGGATTAACATTTAGGTCATTTTCGTCCTCCCTAGGCATATTCTTGTCCAATTAGGGTTTTTAACCAATCTTGTGCATCCAATAGGTGTTTAACCAATCTTGTGCATCCAATAGGTGTGTTTGTGGCAATAGATGATCAATTAAGTCATTTTCGTCCTCCCTAGGCTTATTCTTGTCCAATTAGGGTTTTTAACCAATCTTGTGCATCCAATAGGTGTGTTTGTGTCATTGGATGATCAATTAGGTCATTTTCGTCCTCCCTAGACTTATTCTTGTCCAATTAGGGTTTTTAACCAATCTTGTGCATCCAATAGGTGTGTTTGTGTCATTGGATGATCAATTAGGTCATTTTCGTCCTCCCTAGACTTATCCTTGTCAAATTAGGGTTTTTAACCAATCTTGTGCATCCAATAACTTTGTTTGTGTCATTGAATTAATATTTAGGTCATTTTCGTCCTCCCTAGGCATATTCTTGTCCATTTAGGGTTTTTAACCAATCTTGTGCATCCAATAGGTGTGTTTGTGTCATTGGATGATCAATTAGGTCATTTTCGTCCTCCCTAGGCTTATTCTTGTCCAATTAGAGTTTTTAACCAATCTTGTGCATCCAATAAGTTTGTTTGTTTCATTGAATTAATATTTATGTCATTTTCGTCCTCCCTAGGCATATTCTTGTCCAATTAAGGTTTTTAACCAATCTTGTGCATCCAATAGGTGTGTTTGTGTCATTGGATGATCAATTAGGTTATTTTCGTCCTCCCTAGGCTTATTCTTGTCCAATTAGGGTTTTTAACCAATCTTGTGCATCCAATAGGTGTGTTTGTGTCATTGGATGATCAATTAGGTTATTTTTGTCCTCCCTAGGCTTATTCTTGTCCAATTAGGGTTTTTAACCAATCTTGTGCATCCAATAGGTGTGTTTGTGTCATTGGATGATCAATTAGGTGATTTTCGTCCTCCCTAGGTATATTCTTGTCCAATTAGGGATTTTAACCAATCTTGTGCATCAAATAGGTGTGTTTGTGGCAATGGATGATCAATTAGGTCATTTTCGTCCTCCATAGGCTTATTCTTGTCCAATTAGGGTTTTTAACCAATCTTGTGCATCCAATAGGTGTGTTTGTGTCATTGGATGATCAATTAGGTCATTTTCTTCCTCCCTAGGCTTATTCTTGTCCAATTAGGGTTTTTAACCAATCTTGTGCATCCAATAGGTGTGTTTGTGTCATTGGATGATCAATTAGGTCATTTTCGTCCTCCCTAGGCTTATTCTTGTCCAATTAGGGTTTTAAACCAATGTTGTGCATCCAATAAGTTCGTTTGTGTCATTAAATTAACATTTAGGTCATTTTCGTCCTCCCTAGGCTTATTCTTGTCCAATTAGGGTTTTTAACCAATCTTGTGCATCCAATAGGTGTGTTTGTGTCATTGGATGATCAATTAGGTCATTTTCATCCTCCGTAGACTTATTCTTGTCCAATTAGGGTTTTTTTTACCAATCTTGTGCATCCAATAGGTGTGTTTGTGTCATTGGATGATCAATTAGGTCATTTTCGTCCTCCCTAGGCTTATTCTTGTCCAATTACGGTTTTTAACCAATCTTGTGCATCCAATAAGTTTGTTTGTGTCATTGAATTAATATTTTGGTCGTTTTCGTCCTCCCTAGGCATATTCTTGTCCAATTAGGGTTTTTAACCAATCTTGTGCATCCAATAGGTGTGTTTGTGGCAATGGATGATCAATTAGGTCATTTTCGTCCTCCCTAGGCTTATTCTTGTCCAATTAGGGTTTTTAACCAATCTTGTGCATCCAATAGGTGTGTTTGTGTCATTGGATGATCAATTAGGTCATTTTCGTCCTCCCTAGGCTTATTCTTGTCCAATTAGGGTTTTTAACCAATCTTGTGCATCCAATACGTTCATTTGTGTCATTGGATTAAAATTTAGGTCATTTTCGTCCTCCCTAGGCATATTCTTGTCCAATTAGAGTTTTAGACCAATCTTGTGCATCCAATAGGTGTGTTTGTGTCATTGGATGATCAATTAGGTTATTTTCGTCCTCCCTAGGCTTATTATTGTCCAATTAGGGGTTTTAACTAATCTTTTGCATCCAATAAGTTCATTTGTGTCATTGGATGATCAATTAGGTCATTTTCTTCCTCCCTAGGCATATTCTTGTCCAATTAGGGTTTTTAACCAATCTTGTGCATCCAATAGGTGTGTTTGTGTCATTGGATGATCAATTAGGTCATTTTCGTCCTCCCTAGCCATATTCTTGTCCAATTAGGGTTTTTAACCAATCTTGTGCATCCAATAGGTGTGTTTGTGTCATTGGATGATCAATTTAGGTCATTTTCGTCCTCCCTAGGCATATTCTTGTCCAATTAGGGTTTTTAACCAATCTTGTGTTTCCAATAGGTGTGTTTGTGTCATTGGATGATCAATTTAGGTCATTTTCGTCCTCCTTAGGCATATTCTTGTCCAATTAGGGTTTTTAACCAATCTTGTGCATCCAATAGGTGTGTTTGTGTCATTGGATGATCAATTAGGTCATTTTCGTCCTCCCTATGCTTATTCTTGTCCAATTAGGGTTTTTAATCAATCTTGTGCATCCAATAGGTGTGTTTGTGTCATTGGATGATCAATTAGGTCATTTTCGTCCTATCTAGGCTTATTCTTGTCCAATTAGGGTTTTTAACCAATCTTGTGCATCCAATAGGTGTGTTTGTGTCATTGGATGATCAATTAGGTCATTTTCGTCCTCCCTAGGCATATTCTTGTCCAATTAGGGTTTTTAAACTATCTTGTGCATCCAATAAGTTCATTTGTGTCATTGGATTAACATTTAGGTCATTTCGTCCTCCCTAGGCATATTCTTGTCCAATTAGGGTTTTTAACCAATCTTGTGCATCCAATAGGTGTGTTTGTGTCATTGGATGATCAATTAGGTCATTTTCGTCCTCCCTAGGCTTATTCTTGTCCAATTAGGGTTTTTAACCAATCTTGTGCATCCAATAAGTTCATTAGTGTCATTGGATGATCAATTAGGTCATTTTCGTCCTCCCTAGGCATGTTCTTGTCCAACTAGGGTTTTTAACCAGTCTTGTGCATCCAATAGGTGTGTTTGTGTCATTGGATGATCAATTAGGTCATTTTCGTCCTCCCTAGGCTTATTCTTGTCCAATTAGGGTTTTTAACCAATCTTGTGCATCCAATAAGTTCATTAGTGTCATTGGATGATCAATTAGGTCATTTTCGTCCTCCCTAGGCATGTTCTTGTCCAACTAGGGTTTTTAACCAATCTTGTGCATCTAATAGGTGTGTTTGTGTCATTGGATGATCAATTAGGTCGTTTTCGTCCTCCCTAGGCTTATTCTTGTCCAATTAGGGTTTTTAACCAATCTTGTGCATCCAATAGGTGTGTTTGTGTCATTGGATGATCAATTAGGTCATTTTCGTCCTCCCTAGGCTTATTCTTGTCCAATTAGGGTTTTTAACCAATCTTGTGCATCCAATAAGTTCATTTGTCTCATTGGATTAGCATTTAGGTCATTTTCGTCCTCCCTAGGCATATTCTTGTCCAATTAGGGTTTTTAACCAATCTTGTGCATCCAATAGGTGTGTTTGTGTCATTGGATGATCAATTAGGTCATTTTCGTCCTCCCTAGGCATATTCTTGTCCAGTTAGGGATTTTAACCAATCTTGTGCATCCAATAGGTGTGTTTGTGTCATTGGATGATCAATTAGGTCATTTTCGTCCTCCCTAGGCATATTTTTGTCCAATTAGGGTTTTTAACCAATCTTGTGCATCCAATAGGTGTGTTTGTGTCATTGGATGATGAATTAGGTCATTTTCGTCCTCCCTAGGCATATTCTTGTCCAATTATGGTTTTTAACCAATCTTGTGCATCCAATAGGTGTGTTTGTGTCATTCGATGATCAATTAGTTCATTTTCGTCCTCCATAGGCTTATTCTTGTCCAATTAGGGTTTTTAACCAATCTTGTGCATCCAATAGGTGTGTTTGTGTCATTGAATGATCAATTAGGTCATTTTCGTCCTTCGAAGGCTTATTCTTGTCCAATTAGGGTTTTTAACCAATCTTGTGCATCCAATAGGTGTGTTTGTGTCATTGGATGATCAATTAGGTCATTTTCGTCCTCCCTAGGCTTATTCTTGTCCAATTAGGGTTTTTAACCAATCTTGTGCATCCAATAGGTGTGTTTGTGTCATTGGATGATCAATTAGGTCATTTTCGTCCTCCCTAGGCATATTCTTGTCCAATTAGGGTTTTTAACCAATCTTGTGCATCCAATAGGTGTGTTTGTGTCATTGGATGATCAATTAGGTCATTTACGTCCTCCCTAGACATATTCTTGTCCAATTAGGGTTTTTAACCAATCTTGTGCATCCAATAGGTGTGTTTGTGTCATTGGATGATCAATTAGGTCATTTACGTCCTCCCTAGGCATATTCTTGTCCAATTAGGGTTTTTAACCAATCTTGTGCATCTAATAGGTGTGTTTGTGTCATTGGATGATCAATTAGGTCATTTTCGTCCTCCCTAGGCTTATTCTTGTCCAATTAGGGTTTTTAACCAATCTTGTGCATCCAATAGGTGTGTTTGTGTCATTGGATGATCAATTAGGTCATTTTCGTCCTCCCTAGGTTTATTGTTGTCCAATTAGGGTTTTTTAACCAATCTTGTGCATCCAATAGTTGTGTTTGTGTCATTGGATGATCAATTAGGTCATTTTCGTCCTCCCTAGGCAAATTCTTGTCCAATTAGGGTTTTTAACCAATCTTGTGCATCCAATAGGTGTGTTTGTGTCATTGGATGATCAATTAGGTCATTTACGTCCTCCCTAGGCATATTCTTGTCCAATTAGGGTTTTTAACCAATCTTGGGCATCTAATAGGTGTGTTTGTGTCATTGGATGATCAATTATGTCATTTTCGTCCTCCCTAGGCTTATTCTTGTCCAATTAGGGTTTTTAATCAACCTTGTGCATCCAATAACTTGAGTTGTGTCATTGGATTAACATTTAGGTCATTTTCGTCCTGCCTAGGCTTATTCTTGTCCAATTAGGGTTTTTAACCAATCTTGTGCATCCAATAAGTTGAGTTGTGTCATTGGATTAACATTTAGGTCATTTTCGTCCTCCCTAGGCATATTCTTGTCCAATTAGGGTTTTTAACCAATCTTGTGCATCCAATAGGTGTTTAACCAATCTTGTGCATCCAATAGGTGTGTTTATGGCAATAGATGATCAATTAGGTCATTTTCGACCTCCCTAGGCTTATTCTTGTCCAATTAGGGTTTTTAACCAATCTTGTGCATCCAATAGGTGTGTTTGTGTCATTGGATGATCAATTAGGTCATTTTCGTCCTCCCTAGGCTTATTCTTGTCCAATTAGGGTTTTTAACCAATCTTGTGCATCCAATAGGTGTGTATGTGTCATTGGATGATCAATTAGGTTATTTTCGTCCTCCCTAGGCTTATTCTTATCCAATTAGGGTTTTTAACCAATCTTGTGCATCCAATAGGTGTGTTTGTGGCAATAGATGATCAATTAGGTCATTTTCGTCCTCCCTAGGCTTATTCTTGTCCAATTAGGGTTTTTAATCAATCTTGTGCATCCAATAGGTGTGTTTGTGTCATTGGATGATCAATTAGGTCATTTTCGTCCTCCCTAGGCATATTCTTGTCCTATTAGGGTTTTTAACCAATCTTGTGCATCCAATAGGTGTGTTTGTGTCATTGGATGATCAATTAGGTCATTTACGTCCTCCCTAGCCATATTCTTGTCCAATTAGGGTTTTTAACCAATCTTGTGCATCCAATAGGTGTGTTTGTGTCATTGGATGATCAATTAGGTCATTTTCGTCCTCCCTAGGCTTATTCTTGTCCAATTAGGGTTTTTAATCAATCTTGTGCATCCAATAACTTGAGTTGTGTCATTGGATTAACATTTAGGTCATTCTCGTCCTCCCTAGGCTTATTCTTGTCCAATTAGGGTTTTAAACCAATCTTGTGCATCCAATAGGTGTGTTTGTGTCATTGGTTGATCAATTAGGTCATTTTCGTCCTCCATAGGCTTATTCTTGTCCAATTAGGGTTTTTAACCAATCTTGTGCATCCAATAAGTTGAGTTGTGTCATTGGATTAACATTTAGGTCATGTTCGTCCTCCCTAGGCATATTCTTGTCCAATTAGGGTTTTTAACCAATCTTGTGCATCCAATAGGTGTTTAACCAATCTTGTGCATCCAATAGGTGTGTTTGTGGCAATAGATGATCAATTAGGTCATTTTCTTTCTCCCTAGGCTTATTCTTGTCCAATTAGGGTTTTTAACCAATCTTGTGTATCCAATAGGTGTGTTTGTGTCATTGGATGATCAATTAGGTCATTTTCGTCCTCCCTAGGCTTATTCTTGTCCAATTAGGGTTTTTAACCAATCTTGTGCATCCAATAGGTGTGTTTGTGTCATTGGATGATCAATTAGG